>WNWK01010709.1:0-68787 GCA_009830355.1 Cherax destructor | reverse complement strand
CCGAAGGTGGCAGTTCTGGGCAGTCAAACGTTAAACGAGCTATTTAAGGATAACGTCTTCGCTTATTGGCGGGGAGGACAAAAGTGTAAACTTTAAGGATGGGGAGTTTTTGGGAGTCGCTGCTCGAAAATGTCATCACCACATGTCTGGAAATTCCGTTGGACAATGGTGTGGGGCAAAATGACGGGAACCAAAACAAGAATTGGGGGAATGGTCCCGTCAAATAGTAACAGGTGTATTGTCAATGGTCGTAAGAAAAAAAAGATCAGGCTTGGCCAGACCTGGACCGTGATGATGCGGGGGTGCCGCTCTTGAACGTAAAAAGGGGAAAATGTTTTGACCAACATGGCGTAGTAGGGGCCTTTACCAATACTATGGTCTGGGATAGGTATTAGGAGAAGGGGACGAAGAGTAAAAAACTTTGTCCATTGAGTATTTTGAAACAGAGATTTTGGGGGGAAAGGAGGACGAGCTGGTCGTTTCTGCGATGAACGAAAAGGGGAGTGTGGGAATCGTCATGTGGGGTCTTGGTCGTTTTTGTGTGGGGGGGGTGGCCCGGATGGGAACCGGGCAGCGATTCAAAAAATTGCCGCACCGTCGGGGGAAAACCCGGAATCAAGGTCAGAGAAAAAGCAAAGGGAAAAACGTATCGAAAGGGCCAGTCGGGACCCTGGTACCTGAAGCAGGTGACGAACCAGCACCAGCAAGAGGTACAGGGGCATGAGAGGTGTCCAAAGAGTCATCCGTTAACGAGGCAGGGTCAGTACTGGGTGCGGTATCAGGAAGGGGCCCGGGGTAGTGGGTTCATGGATTGGGTCAGCCATGTTAGGTTACTTCTTTCTTTTTATTTTTAAGAAAAAAAAGAAAGAAGAAAAGAAAATAAAAAAAAAAAAAAGAATAAAAAAAGGGGGAACGTGGAGGAATAGGTCCTAGGAGGAATGAAAGGGAGCGCAAATCCCCCTCCGTGCCCAAGAGGACCTCAACACCGCAAGTAGTGCAGATGCTGCATGGAACCCGTGCCATACCCTACCCTTCACGCCAGTAAACCAGCAATCCGGGATAGCAACCTCACATCCACCGAGCCATCTCGGCGGACAAAAGGGGGCGGCCGGATATCCGCCAAAAGCATACCGCCTTCGGCCACCACCCCGAATCCGAAAGGTGGCCTCCAGAGATACACCCGTCGCCCGAAAGATACCCAAAGCCACCCCCCGGGTGACCGGAGAGGGATCGGGACATCCCCAGGCGATCCAGATTCCACGGCAAACTACACCACCGCCAAGGACCTCAACAGAATGGGATGGACTACGATACCCTTCCCCCTACCTAGGAACTAGAATGCCTGAGGAGAGAAGCTCCCAGGGTAAAACTGGGAAGGAAATAAGGGAGGGATGAGGAGGAGGAGGAAAGGGAAAAGGGAGGATGGGGAGATGGGAAAGGGAGGGGGATTGGGGGTAATTAGGTTCGGTCTGAGGAAGAAGACCAAAAGGTCCAATTCCTCAGACCGATAGCCTCTTTACCACGTCAAGGAGCCCCCCTTAAAGAGGTTGATGTAGTGCAGGAAGCTGTAATGTCGTCGAAAAAAGCATAATACAGACTTGCTTCCTCCTGCTGTTGAACTACACTGCCCACTGGAATTTCTCGTTGCATTTTCAAAGCCATATTCAACGCCAAAAGTCACACCTCTACAGCTTATGGTGTCCATAATATTCAAAATATTTTAGGTGCTCAAGTGTGCGAATATTTGTTTTTCCTGCATGCTTTCACTGGGAGTGACACCACTGGGAGTGACACCACTGGGAGTGACACCACTGGGAGTGACACCACTGGGAGTGACACCACTGGGAGTGACACCACTGGGAGTGACACCACTGGGAGTGACACCACTGGGAGTGACACCACTGGGAGTGACACCACTGGGAGTGACACCACTGGGAGTGACACCACTGGGAGTGACACCACTGGGAGTGACACCACTGGGAGTGACACCACTGGGAGTGACACCACTGGGAGTGACACCACTGGGAGTGACACCACTGGGAGTGACACCACTGTGAGTGACACCACTGTGAGTGACACCACTTTACATACATAGAATAGGCAACAGCTCAGCATTTTAAACTCTAATAACCTAAAAATAGTAGATGAGTTTTTTCTCTGAGAATAAAACTTAAGCCGAAATTGACATTGCTGGAAAAAAAAACAGCAGTGAGGCAAAAAAGACGAAACATTAGAAATACTGCATCATCGCATTTTCATGAAAAAAATGCCTCCTCCAAGTACTTCGTTAAGGGGCACCTAAGTTTATTTATTTTCCACTATAATCTACCTTGTCCATAATTACTATCGCATTTGCTTTATCAGTTTCGTAAGGTGAAGTCCAGGATCTTTCCTTAATTCATGGTATAACTTAACAAATCTTTGATGACAATTGTTGTTGTAGAGGTGTGAGCTTTGGACAATGTAGATTATAGTGGAAAAATAAATATGTTATTAGAAGACGGGGGAACTTACGTGTCCATTAAACCAGAGCGACTACCACCCATTGTTTCAGCAGTGAAGTAACATATATTTCGTTGGAGCTACGAATGGCAAGTGGCAGGGTTAGCACGCAACACACGATGCTTCCTCTTGAAGATGGATGGTGAGAGGTATTGAACATTTCCCCCAAATTAAGTAATGTCCCCAGCTCCAAGTTCTGTGTTGAAGGTTATCCATTGTAAGTGTACAAAGAAATGTGCAAACAGGCGCTGCAGTTGTAGAAAAAAATGGTTTGCCATGTACAGATGATGGTGGACAGTGGCAAGCATCTGGTGTAGGAACATTATAAAGGATCAATATGGGAGTGAATCAGAAGTCTGACAATGAATGATATTGTTAAGTTCTTCACAGATTCCTCAGTTTTTCACTTCTTTGTTTAATTCTGTTGTTAAGATAACTTAAATTCTTACATAAGAACATAAGAAAGAAGGAACACTGCAGCAGGCCTACTGGCCCAAGCGAGGCAGCTAAAAATGGAAATTGTGATCCATTATATCATGTGTAATTAGTAGGTTGAAATTGGTAAAATTTTACATTTATTCTTGTACCTGCTTTTCTTATTGTCCCGTCATTTAGGACAACACACTGAATATTTTTAAAAATTTGAATAAAATAGACTGGACAACAAAATGATCATGAACTATAAAAATTGGCAAAAACATATCCCACACTCACACATCGAAGCAAAAACCGCAATGTCACATATTGGCAATTTTTGGGAGCCATTTTTAATTTTTTTTTAACAACCTTCCCTGCAAAAAACAATATGAAGTTCAATGATGAGAAATTTCAATTACTCAGATACGGAAAACGTGAGGAAATTAAAATCTCATCGGAGTACAAAACTAATTCCAACCACACAATAGAGCGAAAAACTAATGTCAAAGACCTGGGAGTGATCATGTCAGAGGATCTCACCTTCAAGGACCATAACACCGTAGCAATCGCATCTGCTAGAAAAATGACAGGATGGATAATGAGAACCTTCAAAACCAGGTATGCAAAGCCCATGTTAACACTTTACAAATCGCTTGTTCTATCTAGGCTGGAATATTGCTGCACACTAACTGCACATTTCAAGGCAGGTGAAATTGCTGACCTTAAAAATGTGCAGAGAACCTTCACGGCACACATAACTGTGATAAACCACCTCAATTACTGGGAACGCTTGAAGTTTCTAAACCTGTACTCCCTAGAAAGCAGGCGGGAGAGATACATTATTATATACACGTGGAAAATTCTCGAGGGATTAGTACCAAACTTGCACACGAAAATCACTCCCTACAAAAGCAAAAGACTCGGCAGGCGATGTAACATCCCCCCAATGAAAAGCAGGGGGGCAAGTAGCACGTTGAGGGACAACACAATAAGTGTCAGGGGCCCAAGATTGTTCAACTGCCTCCCAGCATACATAAGGGGGATTACCAAAAAAACCCTGGCTGTCTTCAAGCAGGCACTGGACAGGCACCTAAAGTCGGTACCTGACCAGCCAGGCTGTGGTTCGTACGTTGGACTGCGTGCGGCCAGCAGTAACAGCCTGGTTGATCAGGCTCTGGTCCAACATGAGGCCTGGTCACAGACCGGGCCGCGGGGGCGTTGACCCCTGGAATTCTCTCCAGGTAAACTCCAGGGTCCCATGGTGAAAATCTGTCGAATTTTAGATATACTTCATGAGAATATCAGTGAAGGAGTTGCTTTCGCTGAATTTTATAAGGGTAACCCATATATTCTGCTATTACACTATAACAGAAGTGCTCTGTATTACAAATAAATAAGCATTTGTAACAAAACGACTGTTTGGGATACTGAGTAAAATCTCATTTTTCAGATTTTTATTATATTAAATATATATTAATATAAAAACATATAATCTGAATAAAAACATTTACACAAAATCACAGTACTAGATAAAAGTCACAAGTAAAATCAAGTATTCGGTGTAGTGTCAAGTCGCTACCATCGGTCGATCACCATGCCCAGCCCTTCTAGGGCAGGGTAGGTGCCAAGGCTGGAGCTTGCTACCATCTGCGGCTCGCAAGCCTGCCCTTCCCGTCAGCCTCCTTGGGGCGGGGAAGGTGGCAGACCAGAGGGGCCTAGCAACTATCTACCTACGTGCTTGTGGGCGAATATGGCTAGGCCTGGGACCAGTTGGTCCCACAGCTGAGGGGTACCCCCTCCCATGGGAGACTTCGGTCTCTGCTACTCCCACGCCAGGGAGCCGGAGCCGGGTCGCCATCTGGTAAAGACCCGGGCCGGGAGATTTCCCGGTGAATCAACACCTCCTCCTCGCTACCATCTTCTAGTGTCACGCAGGACACTACCACACCTTGTCATGATACTTCTTTGTCTTATGGCACGCCTTCTCACGGGGTCCCCTGACACCCGTTCTCTGTGTCACATGACACGCCCCCGGTGTCACCCGACACGCCTTCTCTTCTGTGTCACACGACACCCTTCTCTCTGTGCCCATAAGACACCTTCCTTGCATCATGAACCCATCTCTAATAAAACCTTTTCACCGCGTTATGACACACATCAAATACACGACTCAACCTGTGTCGTGCCATCGTCACAAACTCTGACTGACTACACCACTAAATACCTGACACCACATAGTGTCACACAAGACACCACCTGTTACCAGTGTCACACAAGACACCACCTGTTACCAGTGTCACACAAGACACCACCTGTTACCAGTGTCACAAGACACCACCTGTTACCAGTGTCACACAAGACACCACCTGTCCTAACCAAGTGTCACACAAGACACCACCTGTTACCAGTGTCACACAAGACACCACCTGTTACCAGTGTCACACAAGACACCACCTGTTACCAGTGTCACACAAGACACCACCTGTTACCAGTGTCAAGCCCCAAGACACCACCTGTTACCAGTGTCACACAAGACACCACCTGTTACCAGTGTCACACAAGACACCACCTGTTACCAGTGTCACACAAGACACCACCTGTTACCAGTGTCACACAAGACACCACCTGTTACCAGTGTCACACAAGACACCACCTGTTACCAGTGTCACACAAGACGCCACCTGTTACCAGTGTCACACAAGACGCCACCTGTTACCAGTGTCACACAAGACGCCACCTGTTACCAGTGTCACACAAGACGCCACCTGTTACCAGTGTCACACAAGACACCACCTGTTACCAGTGTCACACAAGACACCACCTGTTACCAGTGTCACACAAGACACCACCTGTTACCAGTGTCACACAAGACACCACCTGTTACCAGTGTCACACCAGACACCACCTGTTACCAGTGTCACACAAGACACCACCTGTTACCAGTGTCACACAAGACACCACCTGTTACCAGTGTCACACAAGACACCACCTGTTACCAGTGTCACACAAGACACCACCTGTTACCAGTGTCACACAAGACACCACCTGTTACCAGTGTCACACAAGACACCACCTGTTACCAGGGTCACACAAGACACCACCTGTTACCAGGGTCACACAATTTCAGGTACATAAGTTCAGGTACAACAGTCCATTTTCAGGTACATAGTCTCAGGAACACAGTCGGTACGGTGAATAAGCCAGTAGATAGTCTAAGGCCGTCACCAGCACGAAGAGTCAATCTCCAGGTCTGTCTGTTGAACACTCCCAGGTGTATCAGGGAGCTAGTGAACTCTCCAGTGTTGTATAGGGGAGAGTCTCGCTGACACTCTCCAGCAGTGTATATGGGAGAGTCTCGTACACTCCCTAGGTGTATCAGGGAGCTGGTGAACTCTCCAGTGTTGTATATGGGAGAGTCTCGTTAGCACTCTAGACCTGTCACCAGCACCACACTGCGACAGTCTACAACTCTCAAGCAGGTCTGCCTGGCGAACTCCAGTAGTGTATCAGTAAGCTGGTGGACTCTCCAGTGTTGACTAGGGGAGAGTCTCGATGACACTGTCAGTCAAGCCGGCCCGGCAGTCAAACATCAGGTCTGATGACGTAACCCCTTGACTGCCGGCCGGTGAGGTAATTACCTAACTACCATTGTTAGATAGGGGGCCGTAACACTCTGTTACTGGTTTATTCGAGTACCAAGACTCCATCGATCCTCTTTTTGTCACTTGTGGCACTGACCTCTCGACTTGTGTCACTTGTGGCACTGACCTCTCGACTTGTGTTACTTGCAGCTTATATTTCCCTGCTAACACAGCCACTGCTGAACCATTCAGCTCTCCTTCCCTTATAAGCACTTTTGATATAATCTAAATTATTTAATAACCAGAACACCAAAACTGAAGCCCCCGGGACACGACAACAGCCAGTCCACTCCATGCACCCAGTTGCAACTCGTGCACCCATGACACGCCACCTTGCCCCCATACATGACCATAGCCACATGCAATCAGTAGTTAGTTACCAAGTGACCAATAGAAAATTATTAAGGAAATCTTAAAAATCAAGGATGGCCCCAAACAGAATGTCAAGACTAAAGAAATGAAGTCTGAAAAAACTGAAATTAATATGTCGAATTCCGTAAATGATCAGAGAAGAATATGAATGAAGACATACAGACATGTCAAACTGTTTTAGTGGAAAAGAAAACAGTAAAACAAGAAATTCATCAAAATAGCAGGGCAGATGTGTATTTTGAGAAGAACCAGGTACATTCAGAGAGGTATCCCCTGATATTCAAATAACACATCGTCTGATCGTATAAAAGAACGAGAATATTTGTTTATAATTTCAAAGGCTATTATATGACTATAAAGACAGCCTACATAGTGTCATGTCTGACCTGCGGGGTAGAGCTCCTGGGTATCCACTGGTAGACTGCTACTGGGTTTGTCAGGTGAAACCACTTGATGACGAGGCCTTCGTAGTCGCCTTCCTCAAGAACGAAGGGACAATCAAGCACTATGTCGTCCACGGTGCCGTTCTCAAACACCTTCAGCCCTGGCGGCTCCTCCACCTGGATGCTCTGCGTCCCACCTGTACATACAATTAACATTTAGTAGATAACCTTTACTTAGTTGCCATTTATTGTACCGAGTGGGAGACACTTGCTTATGTGTAATTAAGGGAAACCTCAGGTATGGAAAGACTTTGTTTTAGGTTTATTATAAGCTTTAATATGGCAGTTCTTGGATTATTTCTTGGCAGAGGCTCGACAATTATATATATTTCATGTTTGTTATGAGGAAATATTTACCAAATATATAAAAATAAAATATTACTTGAAGAAAATAAGTCATGACGTATTCTTGAGTATATTAATTATATCTGACTTTACGATTACTTTTCACTTATTTCCCATTTTTAAGTGACCTAATCTTTAGGTGAGTATAAAGACAACCTCAACAGTTAAGGCAGAACACACTATCATAAATACAAAGACTTTATGGATAAGTCTTAACCAGTTAACTGCCATGATATACCACTGTACCAGTGTACCAACGTACCACAACCACACAAGCTCTCCAGAAGAGGTCTACAGAATGTACCACTGATGTGCCCCTGATATACCCCTGATGTACCATCATGCTTTACCACAACCACACAAGCGCTTCAGAATAGGTTTCCAGGTTGTATCCCTGATGTACCATGATGTATTATGATGTAGCATGATGTACCAATTATATACCATGATGTAGCATGATGTACCATGATGTATTATGATGTAGCATGATGTACCAATTATATACCATGATGTAGCATGATGTACCATGATGTATTATGATGTAGCATGATGTACCAATTATATACCATGATGTAGCATGATGTACCATGATGTATCACTGATGTACCACTGATGTAGCATGATGTACCATGATGTATCACTGATGTACCACTGATGAATCATGATGTACCATGATGTATCATGATGTACTACTGCCTTACTGAGACACACCTTCTCTTAGTGAAAGACATCTACTCTTAGTGAGACACATCTACTCTGGCTTAACGAGACACATCTACTCGGGCTTACTGACGACACATCTACTCTGGCTTACTGACGACACATCTACTCTGGCTTAACGAGACACATCTACTCGGGCTTACTGACGACACATCTACTCTGGCTTACTGACGACACATCTACTCTGGCTTAACGAGACACATCTACTCTGGCTTAACGAGACACATCTACTCTGGCTTACTGACGACACATCTACTCTGACTTAACGAGACACATCTACTCTGGCTTACTGACGACACATCTACTCTGGCTTACTGACGACACATCTACTCTGGCTTACTGACGACACATCTACTCTGGCTCAACGAGACACATCTACTCTGGCTAACTGACGACACATCTATTCTGGCTTACTGACGACACATCTACTTTGGCTTACTGACGACACATCTACTCTGGCTTACTGACGACACATCTACTCTGGCTTACTGACGACACATCTACTCTGGCTTACTGACGACACATCTACTCTGGCTTACTGACGACACATCTATTCTGGCTTGCTGAGACATTTCTGCTCTGGCTTACCAGCTGAGCTGGTAATTTGTCATAGTTAATACATAATACTGTCAGGACTACTTCTAAGGAAGACACATAGCTTCTTAGGAAGACACATAGCTTCTTAGAAAGAAACATAGCTTCTTAGGAAGACACATAGTTCTTAGGAAGACACATAGCTTCTTAGGAAGATACATAGCTTCTTAGGAAGATACATAGCTTCTTAGGAAGAAACATAGCTTCTTAGGAAGTCACATAGCTTCTTAGGAAGAAACATAGCTTCTTAGGAAGACACATAGCTTCTTAGGAAGATACATAGCTTCTTAGGAAGACACATAGTTTCTTAGGAAGACAGCTTCTTAGGAAGAAACATAACTTCTTAGGAAGACACATAACTTCTTGGGAAGATACATAGCTTCTTAGAAGACACATAGTTTCTTAGGAAGACACAGCTTCTTAGGAAGAAACATAGCTTCTTAGGAAGACACATAGCTTCTTAGGAAGATACATAGCTTCTTAGGAAGACACATAGTTTCTTAGGAAGACACAGCTTCTTAGGAAGAAACATAATTTCTTAGGAAGACACATAACTTCTTAGGAAGATACATAGCTTCTTAGAAGACACATAGTTTCTTAGGAAGACACAGCTTCTTAGGAAGAAACATAGCTTCTTAGGAAGACACATAGCTTCTTAGGAAGATACATAGCTTCTTAGGAAGACACATAGTTTCTTAGGAAGACACAGCTTCTTAGGAAGAAACATAATTTCTTAGGAAGCCACATAACTTCTTAGGAAGATACATAGCTTCTTAGAAGACACATAGTTTCTTAGGAAGACACAGCTTCTTAGGAAGAAACATAGCTTCTTAGGAAGACACATAGCTTCTTAGGAAGATACATAGCTTCTTAGGAAGACACATAGTTTCTTAGGAAGACACAGCTTCTTAGGAAGAAACATAATTTCTTAGGAAGACACATAACTTCTTAGGAAGATACATAGCTTCTTAGAAGACACATAGTTTCTTAGGAAGACACAGCTTCTTAGGAAGAAACATAGCTTCTTAGGAAGACACATAGCTTCTTAGGAAGATACATAGCTTCTAAGGAAGATACATAGCTCCTAAGGAAGATACATAGCTTCTTAAGAAGACACATAGCTTCTTGAAAAGATACACAACTTCTAAGGAAGACACATAGCTCCTGAGACACATAGCTTCATAGGAAGACACATAGCTTCTAAGAAAGACATACCTCCTAAGACACAGCTTCTAAGGAAGACACATAGGTTCATAGGGAAACACAACTCCTAAGGAAGACACAACAATTAATATTGGCGACATTTTCCAAATACTATATAAGAATTATAAACAGGTATTAAGTACCCTTACCAACCTTCTTACAAATTCATCTATTTACTTAGAGGAAATTGTTTAAATTCGTCTATTGGATGAGATGAGTAGTGTACTATGAAGGCAGGCCAGCTGGTATGTCATTGGTTGGTTGGTTAATGGGGTTTAAAGTCTATCGACTACACAAGGCTCACTGAGGCTGCTCGGTAACCCTTTCACCAGACAGGAATACTTTAATCCTTAAAATAGGGATTAAAGTAGACTATCAGCATATATACACTGAGAGATATACACCCTTCAGGGTATATATCCTGTGATGTGTCGTTGTGGTATTAGTGAGGCCCATCAATGTCTCTACTACTGTTAATAAGATGTAACATGTAGGGAACCCACAGGATGGTGAATTAGACACTTGTGCAACACTTGGCTATATTGTGGGAACGTTTCGGCGACCAATGGAGAAACGTTTCCAGGAGTTTGAGGTAATCAGTCCCTCAGCCTGAAGTGTTAATGGGACTGATGCCT
Organism: Cherax destructor; assembly: GCA_009830355.1. NCBI lineage: Eukaryota > Metazoa > Arthropoda > Malacostraca > Decapoda > Parastacidae > Cherax > Cherax destructor. The sequence continues at coordinate 57,915 of WNWK01010709.1, read as the reverse complement.
ACTAAGCATTTGAAAATGTAACTATGACAGCATGTAATTTAAGTTTTCAGTTATTTATCATCATCATCATCATCATCATCATCATCATCATCATCATCATCATCATACTGCTGGCAGGGTGCCAGGGTGCCGGCTCTCTGGCTGGCTGGCTGACTGACTAGCCTGACCCATACCTGGCACCTTGGCACTCCCACACACAACACACTCACTATTTCCGCGCAACTTTATTTGGCACCGCCGCCACACGTTACTCTTACTCATCATGTAATACGTACGTTATCGTCATTCATCGTGTATTATGTACGTTACTCTTACTCATGTATTAAGTACGTTACTCTTCACTCATCATATATTAGGTACGTTACTCTTCACTCATCATGTATTAGGTACGTTACTCTTCACTCATCATGTAATGTAATGGTTTAGAAACTAACAAGGTGAAGAATGAGACACTTGTGCAACATTTGGGAACATTACCGAGGCAACGTGTCGCCAGCCTGTGGCTTCTTCAGTCCAATACAAAGAAGAACAGTGAAACTTGAGGATGAGAATGAGGTAATCATCCTCATCTTTCACCGCTCTTCTCTGTAATAGAATGAGTAAGCCATTGGCTAGCTAGATTCCCAAATGCTGGAAAAGTATCTCTTCAACATCTCACTCATCGTGTATTAGGTACGTTACTCCTCACTCATCATGTCTACCTGGAGTCTACCTGGAGAGAATTCCAGGGGTCAACGCCCCCGCGGCCTGGTCCGTGACCAGGCCTCCTGTTGGACCAGAGCCTGATCAACCAGGCTGTTACTGCTGGCCGCACGCAGTCCAACGTACGAACGACAGCCCGGCTGATCAGGTACCGACTTGAGGTGCCTGTCCAGTGCCTGCTTGAAGACAGCCAGGGGTTTGTTGGTAATCCCCCTGATGTATGCTGGGAGGCAGTTGAACAATCTTGGGCCCCTGACACTTATTGTGTTGTCTCTAAACGTGCTAGTGGCACCCCTGCTCTTCATTGGGGGGATTTTACATCGCCTGCCGAGTCTTTTGCTTTCGTAGGGAGTGATTTTTGTGTGCAAGTTTGGTACTAAGCCCTCGAGAATTTTCCATGTGTATATAATAATGTATCTCTCCCGCCTGCGTTCTAGAGAGTACAGGTTTAGGAACTTCAAGCGTTCCCAGTAGTTGAGGTGGTTTATCGCACTTATGCGTGCGGTGAAGGTTCTCTGCACATTTTCAAGGTCAGCAATTTCACCCGCCTTGAAAGGTGCCGTTAGTGGGCAGCAATATTCTAGCCTAGATAGAACAAGCGATCTGTAAAGTGTCAACATGGGCTTGGCATCCCTGGTTTTGAAGGTTCTCATTATCCATCCTGTCATTTTTCGAGCAGATGCAATTGCTACTTTGTTATGGTCCTTGAAGGTGAGATCTTCTGACATGATCACTCCCAGGTCTTTGACATTAGTTTTTCGCTCTATTGTGTGGTTGGAATTACTTTTGTACTCCGAAGAGATTTTAATTTCTTCACATTTTCCGTATCTGAGTAATTGAAATTTCTCATCATTGAACTTCATATTGTTTTCTGCAGCCCATTTAAAGATTTGGTTTATGTCTGCTTGGAGACTAGCCGTGTCTTCAACGGTGGACACTGTCATACAGATTCGGGTGTCATCTGCAAAGGAAGACACAGCACTGTGGCTTATATCCCTGTTAATATCTGATATGAGGATGAGGAATAGGATGGGAGCAAGTACTGTGCCTTGTGGAACAGAGCTTTTCACAGTAGCTGCCTCAGACTTTACTCTGTTGACTACTACTCTTTGTGTTCTACATGTTAGGAAATTATAGATCCATCTACCAACTTTTCCTGTTATTCCTTTATCACGCATTTTGTGTGCTATTACACCATGGTCACACTTGTCAAAGGCTTTTGTAAAATCTGTGTATATAACATCTGCATTCTGTTTATCTTCTAGAGCATCCAGGACCTTGTCGTAGTGGTCCAGTAGTTGGGACAGACAGGAGCGGCCTGCTCTAAACCCATGCTGTCCTGGGTTGTGCAATTGATGGGTATCAAGATGGGTGGCGATCTTGCTTCTTAGAACCCTTTCAAAGATTTTTATGATATGGGACGTTAGCGCAATTGGTCTGTAGTTCTTTGCTATTGCTTTACTGCCCCCTTTGTGGAGCGGGGCTATGTCTGTTGTTTTTAGTAGCTGCGGGACGATCCCAGTGTCCATGCTCCCTCTCCATAAGATGTTAATAGCATGTGATAGGGGCTTCTTGCAGTTCTTGATGAACACGGAGTTCCATGAGTCTGGGCCTGGAGCAGAGTGCATGGGCATGCCATTTATTGCCTTTTCGAAGTCATTTGGCGTCGTGGTGATGTCAGAAAGGCATGCGTCTGTCAAATTCTGTGGCACTCTCATAAAAAAATCATTTAGGTTTTCGATTTTCAGCCTGGTTAGTGGCTCACTAAAAACTGAGTCATACTGGGACTTAAGTAACTCACTCATTTCCTTGCTGTCATTTGTGTAGGACCCATCCCGTTTAAGTAGGGGCCCAATACTGGTTGTTGTTCTCGACTTTGATTTTGCATAGGAAAAGAAATTCTTTGGGTTTCTTTCAATTTTATTTATGGCTTTTTGTTCTTCCCGTGTCTCTTGATTCCTGTAAGATTCCTTTAGTTTTAATTCAATGTTTGCTATTTCTCTGACTAGTGTCTCCCTACGTATTTCAGAGATATTGGCCTCCTGTAGCTGCTCCGTTATTCTTTGCCTTCGCCTGTATAGGGAGCGCCTCTCTCTTTCTAGTTTGCATCTTCTCCTCCTTTTCCTTAAGGGAATTTGCCTTGAGCAAACCTCGAGTACCACAGAGTTAATTTGTTCTAGACATAGGTTGGGATCCGTGATGCTTAGGCAATCGTCCCAGTTTATATCATTTAGGACTTGGTTTACTTGGTCCCACCTTATGTATTAGGTACGTTATCATCACTCATCGTGTATTAGATACGTTACTCCTCCCTCAACATGTATTAGGTACGCTATCATCACTCATCATGTATTAGGTACGTTATCGTCATTCATCGTGTATTAGGTACTATAACTAATCCCCTTTCTATACAAAGTTCAATCAAAGGGCCCCCATTATCATTTAAACCTGGCACCCCAAACTTACCTACCACACCCACTCTAAATGTTCCTCCTATTTTAGCATCCCTCATCGTATATTAGGTACATTAACGTCAGTCATCGAATATTAGGTACAGTGCTTTGTTGATCGTGTAGAAGCAAGTGTGTAAGACTTAAGGGTGAAGGAGGTCATAGAATGTGTGTGGACAACACGGGTTGCAGTCCTCGGGGCGGAAGAGGCAAGAATTGCCCAGGTTGTTTTGGAGGACTTTCAGAAAACAAGTGAGAAATAATAATGTTTATTGTAAGATAAATATTTAAAAAGAAATAGTTATACAAAGAGAGAGACAGAGATGGGCGAGGCCATAACATCCTTAACGTTAACCACTATATACAAACAGCCAGAGTGCAAGAAATATAAAAGACGAATTTATATTAACTGCTGGTACACGAAACACTGATATTATTGCAATAGCAGAGACTGATTCAGTCTGAAAAACGGGGGCATGCATGCTGAATGCTACATACAGAGATGCTATTTTTTTTCACACTGACAGAATCGGTAGGGAAGGAGGCGGAGATCCAATATATATAAGGTAAATTTTAAACTGGTGCATCAGGAAAAATAAAAAGATTGACCGGAAAGACACAGAATCTATTTGGCTACAGAGTTTATAAGGACGCGGAAAGCTAATCTTGCTGTGTGTTACACTTTAATCGACGCTAACCACAACCATATTAATTTTAGACTGTCCGTAATGCCAAGGCATGATAGTGGCTCTCTTTGCACTATAAATAATTGTAAACCCTCACTGTAATCTACCAATGCAACTATACTTCCTACAATATGTCAACCACTTTGTAAACTTGCAAGGAAATAAAAATTGGATTTGATTTGAATTGGCATGCCCTCTCGACTAGAGAACTTGCAAATTCAGAGTACTATAGCAGTTCTAAGGTCCCACTGCTGTATTTATTGTCCAGTTCAACCCACCAATCAGGTAAAAGCACGCTTCCCCAGCCAAGGTGACGTCATACTTGTCTGCCTGGCTGAGAGGGCAGACTTTCGCAAAACTCTGGTCGACTCCACTCGTTGCTCTAAGGAGACCATGCTAATCTAATATCTTAACATTGTAATATTGTAAATAAGTGATGAAGGAATACATGGGTAAAGAAATCTATCCCTGCTGTGCTTGGCTTGCCCTTGTTTGCCTCCAGGTGCTACAGACCTAAAATGTACCTAAATACAGACAACAGCCAATGTAAACTTATATGAGACGAAACTGTAAAGGTGTATATAAACTTTAATGTTAAAGGGATATTTAATCTGGGGACAATCGTGTTTGACTTTGACCTAGATGACTAAATTTTGTTGTATTTACTGTACTGTACTAAGACCGGTTTTTAGTAATTTTAGTAATTTAGTGATCTTGCATAAGAATCGTAGAATATACCAAAAAAGTAGTCGTAAAGCAAACTGACAGGAATTCTATAGTCTAGCAACTTCTTAGAGAGAGTCCAGGACTGATTTTAAAATAATTTTTAACAAAACCAACTACAGCAAATATCCTTCTTGCCTTGGTTCATGCAAACAAAGAAGATCTGGTAAATCATCTTGATGCCAATGAAGAGCTTAGAAAACTATTATAAAGCAATTAGTTTCAATGTCATAAATATGCCTGAGTAACAAAAACTAGATTAAAATCCGGATTTTCGCACTGTGGATTATATTAGTTAAGGGACTCCCTGGCTAGTTGTAGAGAGAAACGACAACCTGCCTAATGTAAACCAGAGTAACCTGACTAGAGATTGTCGTGAAGAAGACATGACTGGGAAAGGAGGTTGTAGTTACCAAAATGATATTTTCTTGTGTTGTATAACCTGCCCAAGAAGCTTATCATTACATCAAACATCTGGGACCCTTCTGGCACATACTTCCGGCATCACGGTTTCTTATGGACGCCACCTGCCTCCTCGCTGACGTCTCTACTTATGCCACTATCATCATTCTTAGACAGAGGATTAACACTGACACTCACCTCCCTCTTCCGCATCAGGATTGCATAGAACCCTTTTGGTGGCCGTCACATTGTACTACGTCACGAGCTAAGGGTCCGTCACATTGTACTACGTCACAAGCTCAGGGTTCGTCACGTTTTACTACGTCACGAGCTCAGGGTCCGTCACTTTGCACTACGTCACGAGCTCAGGGTCCGTCACATTGTACTACGTCCAGGGTCCGTCACGTAGTACTACATAACGAGGTCAGTTCACTCAGATAAACTGCGAGAGGTAAATTTTGACTTACATATGAAAGAATGGGTCTGTGCAGTGAGTGTGCACCATATAAAAAATCCTGCCCCATGCGGTGCATGATGGGAAAAACAAAATTGTGACCGTATGGGTGGTTTAAAATAGCGACTTTGCAGTGTTTTCTCGGATGGTTTTTATAGTTTTATTGGCTGTTTCTTGTATCATTCGATAGAATGGAAGATATATTACTGAAAAAAAGATTATTTTGATTTGTTTCAGGAAAGGAAGTATTTTAAAATTGATCGCAAGATAGCGGAAGCAGAGGACGGGTCAGGCCCCATATAACCCCAACTCTGATTCAGTCACCGGGACGCTGTAAACCATGACAAATTTTTCCTGGTTATTTTTATTATCCGAGAAACAGAGTAAATCAACTTTTCGTGTGAAGAAGAATTCAAAATGGAAAACAAGTGTAAATATAGGAGAGGCCTTGGGAGTGACTAATGAACATAGGAAATGTTGTTTTAGTGCCTGGAATGTCTACATTCTTTATTATGGACTCTATTTTTAAATTGGCATTTTTAATTTTTGTGTGAAATTACTGAATTCTGATCACTTTATAAAGAAGTTGAAATAGTTGAATGGGCGATTTCTTGCGCTCAATAGATACAACAGAAGGCAAACTAGCGAAATAGCTAAGAATGTGGTCGACCGAAACAATGGAATTGGCCTAAAATAGGATTTAAATTGGGCAAAAATTGCCTGTGTGTAAACTGAGCTGAGACTACCAACTTTGCGCTTACATAATTCCTAAGTTTTTCATTATTTTTTTGTACTTTTTGTGTCATTACTTTCACAACAAAATATCTAGCATTGCACAAGAAAAAATATTTGTTGGGAAAATTTTTGGATAGTGAGAATAAGTTTGAGATCAGTGGTCAGGTCAGTGGTCAGGTCAGTGGTCAGGTCAGTGAAAGAGTTTATTGACCTGTGTGTCAGCATTAACTGTTATAAATATATAAGCAGCTTTATTCAAACTGTTTCGGCATGGTGATGGGTGGTCCACTGCTGACAAATATCTACAAAGAAAATCTAGAAACAGGATTCCAACCATAATGCTTTCGTGCATAGACATCATGATACTGTGCCCTTGATGTTTCAACATGAACAGCCGCTTCCAACAGTTCAACACAGTAGAGCCTATAGTAAAATTTACTCCGGAGCCTGAGAGGGACAAACCACTTTCCTTCTTGGACGACCCCTGCAGGTCAACCACTCTCTCTCTCTCTCTTTCAAAGTGTACAGAAAACCCACCAGTAAAGATGACCTGATACACTTCTCTCACCACAACACAAGGAAAAGAGGTTATTACTAATAATTTTCTTTTTTGAGAATATTCTGCATTTCCAGTCCTGCTTTCCTCAAGGAGTCCACCTACATACTACAACCTTTTACACGACTTTAGTTTCCTGCCTTCTTCATACACGACTGCAGACATAGGGCAAAGGTCATCCTCAATATAACACCTAGAGAACACACTACAAAGAGGTATGTAGGTCTCCCTTGCAACAATGTAGCCTGCAATACCACACGTACACTGGCAAGGAGCGATACTCACTGGGCAACTGCAGCTTCCAAGTCCATCAAGGAACTCACTAGGAAGCAGTCTATGGCACACCAGCCAGTATTCAGCATCAGTGTCTACATAATTCCATGCGGTCATTGTATAAAAAGAGGTACATGGGGGAAACAGCCAGGTGTTTGTCAACTAGGCTCCAAGAACACAAGCATCTGTGCAACAAGTATGATCTTAATAACATATGTGTAGTCCACATGGACAAAATGACACTTTATGGTCATCACAGAGTCAGATCTCAATAGACGGTACTGTTTACAAGTCTCTCTGATTACAATAAAATTAGCCACATAAAGAGCAGGAAGCTGCAATAAACCCACCACTCTAGAACACATGGTGCAACACTTGATCATCGATGAAGTGTTGCACCACCCACCACTCTAGAACACATGGTGCAACACTTGATCATCGATGAAGTGTTGCACCACCCACCACCACATACGACGATCCGGTGAAATATCACTAAACCTCACTCCTGTTCAGTGTAGGTATCGGTGAAAACCCGACCAATACTAGCCGATACTTTTAAAATACGTCTATATAAAAATATAAAAATTAACACTACCTCACGATTGTGAGGGTTACTCATACTCTCTCACACACACATACACACATACCTGTTTGCAGATGATGTGAAGCTGATGAGAAGAATTCAATCGGATGAAGACCAAGCGGAACTACAAACGGATCTGGACAGGCTGTAGGCCTGGTCCAGCAACTGGCTCCTGGAGTTCAACCCCACCAAATGCAAAGTCATGAAGATTGGGGAAGAGCAAAGAAGACCGAAGAAGGAGTACAGTCTAGGGGGCCAGAGACTACAAACCTCAGTCAAGGAAGAGGATCTTGGGGTAAGTATAACACCGAGCACATCTCCTGAGGCGCACATCAACCAAATAACTGCTGCAGCATATAGGCGCCTAGCAAACCTAAGAATAGCATTCCGACATCTCAATAAGGAATCGTTCAGGACCCTGTACACCGCGTATGCCAGGCCTATATTGGAGTATGCAGCACCAGTTTGGAACCCACACCTATTCAAGCATATAAGATTGGTCCCCGGAGCTAAGGGGTATGTCCTTCGAGGAGAGGTTAAGGGAAATCGACCTGACGACACTGGAAGACAGGAGAGATAGGGGGGATATGATAACGACATATAAAATGATGCAAGGAATTAACAACAAGGTGAACAGAAACAGGATGTGCCAGAGATGGGACACAGGAACAAGGGGTCACAATTGGAAGTTGAAGACTCTGATGACTCACAGGGATGTTAAGAAGTATTTCTTTAGTCACCGAGTTGTCAGGAAGTGGAATAGTCTGAGAAGTGATGTAGTGGAGGCAGGATCATTACATAGCTTTAAGAAGAAGTATAATAAAGCTCATGGAGCAGGAAGAGTGACCTAGTAGCGGCCAGTGAAGAGGCGGGGCCAGGAGCTATGAATCGACCCCTGCAACCACAACTAGGTGAGTACGACTAGGTGAGTACAAGGCAAGAGTATGAGGAGAGTAATAGAGCGATGATTGACACACTGGCCGAAGTGGCCAGAAGAGCTCATGCGAGCAGGGCGAAGCTACTGATCATGGGTGACTACAACCACAAGGAAATCGATTGGGAGAACTTAGAGCCACATGGGGGCCAAGAAACGTGGCGGGCTAAGATGCTCGAGGTGGTACTGGAAAATCTCATGTACCAAAACGTAAGGGACACTACCAGAGAGAGAGGAGAGGACGAACCAGCGAGACTGGACCTAGTATTCACCCTGAGTAGCGCAGATATTGAGGACATCACACATGAAAGCCCCTTGGGGCCAGTGATCATATGGTTCTAAGTTTCGAATACATAGTAGAGTTACAAGTGGAGGGGGAAGCAGGAAGGGCTGCACGAATGAAGCCACACTACAAGAAAGGTGACTACGTGGGCATGAGGAACTTCCTGCACGGAGTTCAGTAGGACAGAGAGCTGGCAGGGAAGTCAGTAAACGAGATGATGGAATATATGACAACAATTTGCAAGGAACCTGAGGAGAGGTTTATACCCAAGGGTAACAGGAGAAGCGAAAAAGCCAGGATGAGCCCATGGTTCACCCAAAAGGTGCAAGGAAGCCAAAACCAAGTGTGCCAGGGAATGGAAGAAGTATAGAAGGCAAAGGACCCAGGAGAATAAGGAGAGCAGTCGTAGAGCCAGAAATGAATATGCACAGGTAAGAAGGGAGGCCCAAAGACAGTACGAGAATGACATAGCAGAGAAAGCCAAATCTGACCCAAAGCTGCTGTACAGCCACATCATGAGGAGAACAACAGTCAAGGACCAGGTGATCAGGCTGAGGAAGGACGGAGGGGAGGTCAAAAGAAATGACCGCGAAGTGTGTGAGGAGCTCACCATGAGATTCAAAGAGGTGTTCACAGAGGAGATAGAAGGGCCTCCAGAAAGGCGGAGAGGTAGGGTACACCATCAGGTGCTGGACACAATACACACAACTGAGGAGGAAGTGAAGAGGCTACTAAGCAAGATAGATACCTCAAAGGCGATGGGGCCGGATAACATCTCTCCATGGGTCCTGAGAGAGGGAGCAGAGGAGCTATGTGTACCCCTAACAACAATCTTCAACACATCTATCGAAACAGGGCAACTACCTGAGGTATGGAAGACAGCAAATGTAGTTCCAATTTTTAAAAAAGGAGACAGGAACGTAGCACTAAACTACAGACCAGTGTCACTGACATGTATAGTATGCAAGGTCATGGAGAAGATAATCAGGAGAAGAGTGGTAGAGCACCTAGAAAGGAATGAGCTTATCAACGACGGCCAACACGGTTTCAGAGACGGGAAATCCTGGGTCACAAACCTACTGGAGTTCTACGAACGGTTACAGCAGTAAGACAAGAGAGAGAGGGGTGGGTAGATTGCATATTCTTTGACTGTAAGAAGGCGTTTGACACAGTTCCACACAAGAGATTAGTGCAGAAGCTGGAGGACCAGGCAGGGGTAACAGGGAAGGCACTACAATGGATCAGGGAATACCTGTCAGGAAGACAGCAGCGAGTCATGGTACGTGACTAGGTGTCAGAGTGGGCGCCGGTGAAGAGTGGAGTTCCACAGGGGTCAGTCCTAGGACCGGTGCTGTTTCTAGTATTTGTGAACGACATGACGGATGGAATAGACTCCGAAGTGTCCCTGTTTGCAGATGATGTGAAGTTGGTGAGAAGAATTCAATCGGACGAGGACCAGGCAGAACTACAAAGGGATCTGGACAGGCTGCAAGCCTGGTCCAGCAATTGGCTCCTGGAGTTCAACCCCACCAAGTGCAAAGTCATGAAGATTGGGGAAGGGCAAAGAAGACCGCAGACGGAGTACAGTCTAGGGGGCCCAGAGACTACAAACCTCAATCAAGGAAAAAGATCTTGGGGTGAGTATAACACCAGGCACATCACCTGAGGCGCACATCAACCAAATAACTGCTGCAGCATATGGGCGTCTAGCAAACCTAAGAACAGCATTCCGACATCTTAATAAAGAATCGTTCAGGACCCTGTACACTGTGTACGTTAGGCCCATACTGGAGTATGCAGCACCAGTTTGGAACCCACACCTAGCCAAGCACGTAAAGAAGCTAGAGAAAGCGCAAAGGTTTGCAACAAGACTAGTCCCGGAGCTAAGGGGTATGTCCTACGAGGAGAGGTTAAGGGAAATCGACCTGACGACACTGGAGGACAGGAGAGATAGGGAGGACATGATAACGACATAAAGATACTGAGAGGAATTGACAAGGTGGACAAAGACAGAATGTTCCAGAGATGGGACACAGCAACAAGGAGACACAGTTGGAAGTTGAAGACTCAGATGAATCACAGGGATGTTAGAAAGTATTTCTTCAGTCACAGAGTGGTCGGGAAGTGGAATAGTTTGGGAAGCGATGTAGTGGAGGCAGGTTCCATACATAGCTTTAAGAAGAGGTATGATAAAGCTCATGGCGCAGGGAGAGTGACCCAGTAGCGGCCAGTGAAGAGGCGGGGCCAGGAGCTATGAATCGACCCCTGCAACCACAATTAGGTGAGTACACACACAATTGACAAGTGTCTTTAATAACCAGTAATTAACACAACAGACCAAGTGATGAGTAATAACATTATCAGACAAATTAAGTTATTTAATGTTTAACCTTCCTGTGTTATTTATTGTGCAATAAGCATTCCCTTATATACTGGCCATAGTCACTCTAATTTTAAATTTAAAAAAATAGGACACGTATCGGTATCGGCCGAAAACTGCATATAGGTATCGGCAAAAAAATTGGTATCGTTCCATCAATAATTTTTACTCTTTTCTGTACCTGGAGCGACCATGGTCCCAGGACAGACAAGTTTACAATAAATTGTCTTGAAGGGCATTTTGTGTCTTTTTCCACAGTGGTATTCACACTACAAAATGTATATAAATATATTGTAGAATTTTAAATTGGAAAATAGACTTAAAACCCTGAACCTACACTCTCTTGCCAGACGTAGGATGAGTAGATATTATTGAAGTATGCAAATGGAAGCCAGGTTTAAACAAAGGAGATATGTATATATATATATATATATATATATATATATATATATATATATATATATATATATATATATATATATATATATATATATATATATATATATAAGGTGCTATGAATATCTAACTAAAAAAAGAACTCAGAACAATAGATTCAAAGTATATAAATTTAGATTTATAAATAATGTATATAGGAAAGGGAGGAAACACTGGGTGTGTTTCCTTACAGCTGCTATGTTCACCCATCAGTAAAATGTTTACCTGGGTGTTAGTCGACTGGTGTGGGTCGCATCCTGGGATAAAATTGACCTAATTTGCCCGAAATGCTCTGCATAACAAGTGGCTTTCTATATAGTAGTATATCATTGATGTCAGCTAGGACTGTATACCTTGTACATGTACTTGCAGAAATAAAGATATTATTAAGATAAGAAAGTACTGGCTTTCCGATAGAGTTGCACATGAATGGAATAATCGGTCAAACATTGACTGATGCTGAGATGAATAAGAAAGGTTAAACAGGACTATGAAATAAAAGTTGCTAAAGATTCGAAAACTAATCTGAAAGGTTTTTCCAAGTATACAGAACTAAGGTTAGAGAAAGGTTAGGCCCACTTAAAACTAACTCTGGACAGGGGATAAATCACTGCCATCTGATTACCGCCCGATAAGCTTGACTTCAGTTGTAGGCAAATTATTAGAGTCAATTATAGCTGATATTATAAGAAGCCACCTGAAGGAACATAATTTGATTCATGACACTCAACATGGATTCACGAGGGGCCGTTCCTGCCTAACTAATTCACTGACTTTCTTCAGTAAAGCTTTTGAGACAGATGTGCATGATAGAGAATACGATATTGGTGCTCTTCACCAACCCCAAGGCTGAGGGACTAATTACCTCATCTTTTGTATATAATTCTACTGTCTTCCAGTTATGTCCTTGAATTTGTACTGATAAAGCCACTGGATGGCAAAAGGTAAATTAGACATGTTGCACATGTGTCTAATTTTCATCCTGTCGATACAGTATACCATTCATGTACGACCCACTCATGTACTTGTCTAACCTATTTTTAAAGCTCGGGAGTTTGTTCCACTCATCCGCAACTCTATTACCAAATTAGAATTAGAAAGGATATAGGAAAGTATACCAATGCTTTCCTATATCCTTCCTAAATCTATTTTTTCCAAGTTGAGTCCATTGCTGCGAGCCCTGTCTTGGTTAGATATTTTTAGTACGTTATTTACATGCCCTTGATTTATTCCTGTTTTCCATATATACACCTCAATAACATCCCCCTCTTCCCTAATTCTACGTCTTTCTAGAGAGTACAGATTCACTGTCCTCAGTTTATCCTCGTAGGAAAGATTTCTGATATGTGGAATCAACTTTGTCATCCTTCTCTGTACGTTTTCCAATTATAGATGTTCTCTGTATCAAGATACCGTTGTGTAGGCTTGATGCAGTGCTCACATATACTGGTTTTAATTAACGAGTGTGAACAAGACAAGACACAAGTACCATACCACTGAACAAGAACTCAAAATAACGACCATAGCAGTGGACAATAAACACGAAATACGTACCACACTAGTGGACACGACTAGTAGACAAGGACAATGGCAAGACAGCCACACCAGAGGACAAGGGTAAGAACACTGCCAAGTATTCCGTGGCCAGGAACCAAAACTCCAAATACAATGTCTTTTAAATATTTGATGAAATATGTAGTATCCAGCACTCTTGTTACTGACCACCCAGTGTACTTACCTTACTTCACATAGTGTACCTGCCTGACCACATCCAGTATACCTGCCTGACCACATCCAGTATACCTGCCTGACCACATCCAGTATACCTGACTGACCACATCCAGTATACCTGCCTGACCACATCCAGTATATTTGTCTGACCTCATCCAGTATACCTGCCTGACCTCATCCAGTATACCTGCCTGACCTCATCCAGTATACCTGCCTGACCTCATCCAGTATACCTGCCTGACCTCATCCAGTATACCTGCCTGACCTCATCCAGTATACCTGCCTGACCTCATCCAGTATACCTGCCTGACCTCATCCAGTATACCTGCCTGACCTCATCCAGTATACCTGCCTGACCTCATCCAGTATACCTGTCTCACACTTCAGGTGGTGTTGCGTGTCTCACACTTCAGGTGGTGTTGCGTGTCTCACACTTCAGGTGGTGTTGCGTGTCTCACACTTCAGGTGGTGTTGCGTGTCTCACACTTCAGGTGGTGTTGCGTGTCTCACACTTCAGGTGGTGTTGCGTGTCTCACACTTCAGGTGGTGTTGCGTGTCTCACACTTCAGGTGGTGTTGCGTGTCTCACACTTCAGGTGGTGTTGCGTGTCTCACACTTCAGGTGGTGTTGCGTGTCTCACACTTCAGGTGGTGTTGCGTGTCTCACACTTCAGGTGGTGTTGCGTGTCTCACACTTCAGGTGGTGTTGCGTGTCTCACACTTCAGGTGGTGTTGCGTGTCTCACACTTCAGGTGGTGTTGCGTGTCTCACACTTCAGGTGGTGTTGCGTGTCTCACACTTCAGGTGGTGTTGCGTGTCTCACACTTCAGGTGGTGTTGCGTGTCTCACACTTCAGGTGGTGTTGCGTGTCTCACACTTCAGGTGGTGTTGCGTGTCTCACACTTCAGGTGGTGTTGCGTGTCTCACACTTCAGGTGGTGTTGCGTGTCTCACACTTCAGGTGGTGTTGCGTGTCTCACACTTCAGGTGGTGTTGCGTGTCTCACACTTCAGGTGGTGTTGCGTGTCTCACACTTCAGGTGGTGTTGCGTGTCTCACACTTCAGGTGGTGTTGCGTGTCTCACACTTCAGGTGGTGTTGCGTGTCTCACACTTCAGGTGGTGTTGCGTGTCTCACACTTCAGGTGGTGTTGCGTGTCTCACACTTCAGGTGGTGTTGCGTGTCTCACACTTCAGGTGGTGTTGCGTGTCTCACACTTCAGGTGGTGTTGCGTGTCTCACACTTCAGGTGGTGTTGCGTGTCTCACACTTCAGGTGGTGTTGCGTGTCTCACACTTCAGGTGGTGTTGCGTGTCTCACACTTCAGGTGGTGTTGCGTGTCTCACACTTCAGGTGGTGTTGCGTGTCTCACACTTCAGGTGGTGTTGCGTGTCTCACACTTCAGGTGGTGTTGTGTGTCTCACACTTCAGGTGGTGTTGTGTGTCTCACACTTCAGGTGGTGTTGCGTGTCTCACACTTCAGGTGGTGTTGTGTGTCTCACACTTCAGGTGGTGTTGCGTGTCTCACACTTCAGGTGGTGTTGTGTGTCTCACACTTCAGGTGGTGTTGCGTGTCTCACACTTCAGGTGTTGCGTGTCTCACACTTCAGGTGGTGTTGCGTGTCTCACACTTCAGGTGGTGTTGTGTGACTCACACTTCAGGTGGTGTTGTGTGTCTCACACTTCAGGTGGTGTTGTGTGTCTCACACTTCAGGTGGTGTTGTGTGTCTCACACTTCAGGTGGTGTTGCGTGTCTCACACTTCAGGTGGTGTTGCGTGTCTCACACTTCAGGTGGTGTTGTGTGTCTCGCACTTCAGGTGGTGTTGTGTGTCTCACACTTCAGGAGGTGTTGTGTGTCTCACACTTCAGGTGGTGTTGTGTGTCTCACACTTCAGGTGGTGTTGCGTGTCTCGCACTTCAGGTGGTGTTGTGTGTCTCGCACTTCAGGTGGTGTTGTGTGTCTCGCACCTCTGAAATTGTTGTGGCCACATTTATGCAAGATTTTTCAATAAGAAATGAAAAAACTTCATATTTTTTCGATTTTCTATTTTTTTTTTTTGCCTGTGAATAGTGCCTTCCTCCCTTCAATTAAGAGCTTTCGCATACTGTAATTCTTCATGCATGTAAATTTTTCTAAACAACTGTACTCATTAATATGCAAACGTACGTTCCCATGTATCGTTCAAGTAAAGATGCTAAAAATACTCATATTATATATATATATATATATATATATATATATATATATATATATATATATATATATATATATATATATATATATTTATATATATGAGGGTGGTAGTGGAAGAATATATTCAAACCAGAGATTTTTCCATGAAGGATGTTTATTGTCATCCCTGAGGCTGAGAGTCTCAAATGAACAGAAGGGAATTGACAAATTTAAGAAGGAACGTGTTTAATACAAGTTCGACAATCTCTAAGTTTAAAACTACGTATTTGATTTTAAACGAGGGAGGAGGAGCGTGTGTCGCAAGGTCAGGTGTAGACATGGAAGTGACTGTCCCCACTGTTATAGTAGTGATCATAAGACTTGTAGACAAAGTGTAGGCCACAGTTATAATGATCCTGTAGACATGAGTGTATACCACACAGTTATAGCGACCACAACACCTGCAAAGTAAACACTTACAGTGACCATAACACCTACAGACACAGAGTAAACAACAGTTATACTGACCACAACATTTCAAATATTCACCATCAAACAGGAAGGCTAGAACTTCCGGTGACAGGAAGTTCAGTTTCATGATGTGGGCGTGGCCGTTACACCCCACCCCACCCCCACACCCCGCCAACAACCACGTCATACACCCCACACCACACCCGTCGCACCCCCCACCCACTCGACCACACCATCCCACACACAAAATACAGTGTCATTGCCAGGAACTATGAATCGACCCCTGCAGCCACAAATAGGTGAGTACACTCACACCTTGTTCCACACACCGCCCCACACCCCACCCACCCGACCACACCATCCCACACATACACAGTTTCACATTCCCACACACCTTCGGAACAACACCCTCTACATACCTCCAGGATTCAAGTCTGGTTAAAATGCTTCCCTGAATCCCTTTACAAATATTAACTGGTTCACACTCCAACAGCATGTCAATCCTAGGAATCACTTGTCTTCCATCCGATCAAACACGCACACACACCTGCTGGATGCTAAAGACTACCACTTAAAACATCCTTCACACCTTTCCTTCCACCCTTCTTGGGACCACCCTACCCTCTTTCCTTCCACCCTTCTTGGGACCACCCTACCCTCTTTCCTTCCACCCTTCTTGGGACCACCCTACCCTCTTTCCTTCCACCCTTCTTGGGACCACCCTACTCTTTTCTCCCACCCAAGATTTATTACATTGCCCTAGTCATCCTATTTCTATTCATTTTTCTAAATAACCAAATTATCACAACAGCTCCTCCTCCACCCTATGAATTGTATTTTTCCTCACCGCACACAATATCCTAATTTCTACACTCCACATATTCTGCATAATATTCACACCAATCATTGGTCTTAATTAAATATAACATCTCCACTGCCTCTAGTCTCTGCTTCATTGCAATGTTTAAAGATCATGCCTCACACCCCTTGGCTTGTCAGTTAGCAGTTTGAGAACAATAATACGAAAAGAACTTCAACTGAATTTTATTGACTTAAGACTCAGGGAGATTGACACCAGTCAATCCATCTATCATCACTCTATCATGCAGGAGGAGCCACATGTCTATGGTGCATCCAACAAAATAAGCAGACTCTTGGATGTCACTACCGCCCGCCTCCAGCTGGGTTACAAGTATCTTTGGCAGGTTAAATCACCACCACCAGATGTAGACCAAACAAGATGTAAACTTTGCCAGTTGGATTATTGTCACACCCTGCGTCATTATGTACTGGAGTGCGACAAAATTAATGAATTCAGAGACAACTCACTCAGAAATGTTCAAGATATGTCAAAGTATTTTATCCACAGTGGTATATTACAGACCATTCTGGAAAAATACCCTGACTTTGCTCCCTGTAAATAAAGCATTGCCACGTGTGTACTCACCTAATTGTACTCACCTAATTGTGGTTGCAGGGGTCGAGACTCAGCTCCTGGCCCCGCCTCTTCGCTGTCTGCTACTGGGTCTCTGCTCTCCCTGCTCCATGAGCTTTATCATACCTTGTCTTAAAACTATGTATGGTTCCTGCCTCCACTATATCTTTCTCTAGTCCATTCCACTTCCTGACTACTCTGTGGCTGAAGAAATGTTTCCTGACATCCCTTTGACTCATCTGAGTCTTCAGCTTCCAGTTGTGTCCCCTTGTTTCTGTGTTCCCTCTCTGAAACAACCTGTCACTATCTACCTTGTCAATTCCCCGCAGTATTTTGTATGTCGTTATCATGTCTCCTCTGACCCTTCTTTCCTCCAGTGTTGTTAGTCCTATTTACCTCAATCTTTCTTCATAAGACAGACCCCTGAGTTGTGGAACTAACCTTGTCGCAAACCTTTGCACTTTCTCCAGTTTCCTTACGTGCTTGACCAGGTGTGGGTTCCAGACTGGCGCTGCATATTCTAGTATGGGCCTGACGTACACGGTATACAGTGTCTTGAACGATTCCTTGTTAAGGTAACGGAACGCTAATCTAAGGTTTGCCAGACGCCCATATGCTGCCGCAGTTGTGTGTGTGTGTGTGTGTGTGTGCGTGTTGATTGCCATTTTGTCCTATGCACATGTCGATTGAAGGCTGGGCCTGTTGTGTGTGCGTGTGTGTGTACTCACCTAATTGTACTCACCTAATTGTGGTTGCAGGGGTCGAGACTCAGCTCCTGGCCCCGCCTCTTCGCTGTCCGCTACTGGGTCTCTGCTCTCCCTGCTCCATGAGCTCTATCATACCTCGTCTTAAAACTATGTATGGTTCCTGCCTGTGTATGTATATATGTGTGTTAGTTACCATTTTGTGTGTATGTGTGTGTATGTTTGTGTATGTTTGTGTATGTGTGTGTATGTGTGTGTATATGTGTATGTGTATATGTAAGTGTGTATGTATATGTGTGTGTGTGTGACCCAACAATAAAATTTGCACCAAGAACTCATTACAGTTGTGACCGTGTGTAGACTAGTGAATTGTTCATTGCTTTATAATTTGTTCATGATTGTAACCATGTATAAACGTAAGTAAGTAAATTTACTTATATGTTTCATTACCTTTGTAACTTGTGAGTTCATTACCTTTGTAGCTTGTTAGTTCATTACCTTTGTAACTTGCTCAGCTATCAAAACTTTGGGGTCCAGTCCCTGGACCCATTATGTACCTCTGTAATCTTTTGACTACTGCCCACAGGATGGGTATGGGGTGCATAATAAAGATATCAAACTAACTAAACACCCATGTAAGTACTGCTACTACTAGACTGCTACGTATCATTGTATGTCACCATATTAAACTCTTTTCGCTGTAGTATAGTCGCCTCTAAACTCCGCCTATCATTTCCTCCCCCCTCACCTATTCCATGGTTCATCTGGTCTTTTACAGACCCATCTGTTGACACATCAACCTCCAGATAAATACATTCACTTCCTTCACACTCTCTTCAGTCTTTCATTGCCTAGATTTTTTCTTACTCTCATGACACTGCGCTTTTCTGTGTTCACCTTTATTTATTTTACATATACTTCCAAAATCATTTACGTTCAGAATATTCTATACGTACTGTGTCATTGTCAAAGATTCTATGCAACAACACCCAATTTATATTACATTACTGATCGTTTAATCCCAAATCTCTCCGAATATTATTCTTACGTCGTAAAAGCCTCTTTCCTCTTGCTTTTTCTTCTTTATCATCTTCTTTACTCAGTCATCTGGCAATCAGTTCTCTTCCCAGCCACACCCACCCTGTCATAACAACAATCTTATGCTGTGCACTCTAGAACTGCAGTTTTAAATCTACCCCAAACCTTTTCCACCCTCTCTACATAATGTGTGATCTTTTCTACCCTACTGTTTTTCAACAGTTGCTTATACCTCCCACTATTTGCCCTCCTCATTAGTTCATTCACTTTCACTTGTCTTATCCACTAACCTCATTCTTCCTGCACTCCAGCTGCCTCTTACTGTAGCTACCATACAATAATCATCTGACATATCACACTAAAAATATACACAAACAGAAGTCTATCCATCACACTTTTATCCACCAATACATATTCTAGTAAACTGCAAAAGCATCATATCTCGTGTAACTGTTTTCTCCATTTCTTAAAAACAAGTGTTGTCTACTACTAACCCTCCTTCTATACTTAATTCAATTATTGGCCCGCATTATCATTTACCTCTGGCACTGCAAACTTACCTTTTGTGACCTCTACAATGATCCCACATTATTATTAATGACTCCCACAACAATTATTCTCTCCGATCAAAACTCCTTATATATACGATTATTCCCAAAATCAATTAATTAGTCAATCTCTCACTTTGTTATTACCAGTTTGTAGCTACAGGAGCTGGGTTATCTTCTTGATGCTCCTTCTTCAATCATTTTTTTTTTATCATATGAACTATTAAAATTCTTAGTGCTTGTAGTACCACTAGCACAACTTTTAATTCCAGTCTTCCACCACTCTGAGAAGTAAATTTTTCCAGCTTCACTTTTTTCTCAATTTACAACTGTGGCTTCTTCTTGCAAGTACTGGGAAATCTTCTTTGTCTAGTCTTTCACATCTTTTTTATTCTTATATGTGGTTATCATATCTTTGTTTCCATCCTATCAGCCAACGTGAACATCTTTAATATTTTTATCTTAACATGTTTGTTATGCGTGTACATCACACCAGCTGAAAATATTTCAATATAAGTCTCACAGAAACAGGTTTCTTATAGCATTTATCCTTACACACACAAACACACACACACACACACAAACATATATATATATATATATATATATATATATATATATATATATATATATATATATATATATATATATATATATATATATATATATATATATATATGTATGTATGTATGTATTATCTCTACGTCAACAGCAGGACTCGAACCTGCAAACTCTGCATCAGAGTACACAGTACTTTACCACAAATTCCTGCTGTGGATGTAGAGATAATGTTTGTAGATATATACAGACAGACGATCTCAACAATGCTGAAAATTTCCATCCCCCGTGGCTTGTCTTGTATGTCAATCCTAGGAATCGATAGACAGATAGATAGATAATAATAATAATAATAAACCTTACCTGTCAAGAGGGCCACAGATGTGTAGATGAGGTAGCAGTGCCAAGTTTTCATATTGACAGATGTAAAGTTGGGGTGTGTTGTAGATCTACAAATCGTATAAGAGCAATAATAAAATTCTTTCAACTAATTATATGGGCTGTATATTGCATCACCGGGGCAAGTTCAATTACTGTAAGAGGACCCAAAAAAAATTGAAACTCGAAATAGGTAATAAAATATGGGGATCCAGGTTTTGGGAGGTAGCGCCTATCTTAAGGTGCTATGCTGAAGATAAGTTAGCGATTACGGAAGTCCTGCCTGGACTGTCACTCAGGGATCACTTCACCACTCACATGTGATCATTTGCAAGGGTATTTATCAATGTGTGAATGTATCGGTTTGTTCAGTGCTGTGTTTTAAATACAGTATTAAATACAGTAACAATTATATGATATACTGGTTTACTTAGACGAGCATTATCAAGTTAGTCCACAGTTCAGTATTAATTGACATGAGACATATTGTGGCCGCTTGGGCACTATACCCATGTATATTCTGACCGCTTGGGCACTATACCCATGTATATTCTGACCGCTTGGGCACTATACCCATGTATATTCTGAAAAGCTACAACCAACACTGAGACAAATGCTGAAAAAAATGAATAGCAACTCGAGCCACGATTAGTTTATCAGCTTTGTGGCGAGACTTCGTAAAGCACAAATTAAAACATACAAGCAGAGGAGACAAGTTATGCTTTTGAAGGTTGACTCTGCTGCATGTAATGTATTACAATGTAAGACGTTAATACTGTAATTAAGACATTAACTACACGTTCCGCCTGCCACGGGTTTTATCAATCCAATACAAAGAACCGTAACCGTATGTGTGTGTATATATATATATATATATATATATATATATATATATATATATATATATATATATATATATATATATATATAGGCACCATTCGACTTAAATCCAATTTTTTTTTCAAAATCTCAGCATTAGGAAATCGGAAAAGAGAGATCGGTCTTGACAGGATGCGACCCAAGGAGCATGCCAGCTGGCATGCTCCTTGTGTAGGCTGTGTCTGGTGTAGGCTGTGTCTTGTGTAGGCTGTGCCTTATGTAGACTGTGCCTTGTGTAGGCTGTGTCTTGTGTAGGCTGTGCCTTGTGTAGGCTGTGTCTTGTGTAGGCTGTGTCTTGTGTAGGCTGTGTCTTGTGTAGGCTGTGTCTTGTGTAGGCTGTGTCTTGTGTAGGCTGTGCCTTGTGTAGGCTGTGTCTTGTGTAGGCTGTGCCTTGTGTAGGCTGTGTCTTGTGTAGGCTGTGCCTTGTGTAGGCTGTGTCTTGTGTAGGCTGTGCCTTGTGTAGGCTGTGTCTTGTGTAGGCTGTGTCTTGTGTAGGCTGTGTCTTGTGTAGGCTGTGTCTTGTGTAGGCTGTGTCTTGTGTAGGCTGTGTCTTGTGTAGGCTGTGTCTTGTGTAGGCTGTGCCTTGTGTAGGCTGTGTCTTGTGTAGGCTGTGTCTTGTGTAGGCTGTGTCTTGTGTAGGCTGTGCCTTGTGTAGGCTGTGTCTTGTGTAGGCTGTGTCTTGTGTAGACTGTGTCTTGTGTAGGCTGTGTCTTGTGTAGGCTGTGTCTTGTGTAGGCTGTGTCTTGTGTAGGCTGTGTCTTGTGTAGACTGTGTCTTGTGTAGACTGTGTCTTGTGTAGACTGTGTCTTGTGTAGGCTGTGTCTTGTGTAGGCTGTGCCTTGTGTAGGCTGTCTTGTGTAGGCTGTGCCTTGTGTAGGCTGTGTCTTGTGTAGGCTGTGTCTTGTGTAGGCTGTGTCTTGTGTAGGCTGTGCCTTGTGTAGGCTGTGTCTTGTGTAGGCTGTGTCTTGTGTAGGCTGTGTCTTGTGTAGGCTGTGTCTTGTGTAGGCTGTGTCTTGTGTAGACTGTGTCTTGTGTAGGCTGTGTCTTGTGTAGGCTGTGTCTTGTGTAGGCTGTGTCTTGTGTAGGCTGTGCCTTGTGTAGGCTGTCTTGTGTAGGCTGTGCCTTGTGTAGGCTGTGTCTTGTGTAGGCTGTGTCTTGTGTAGACTGTGTCTTGTGTAGGCTGTGTCTTGTGTAGGCTGTGTCTTGTGTAGGCTGTGCCTTGTGTAGGCTGTGTCTTGTGTAGGCTGTGTCTTGTGTAGGCTGTGTCTTGTGTAGACTGTGTCTTGTGTAGGCTGTGTCTTGTGTAGGCTGTGCCTTGTGTAGGCTGTCTTGTGTAGGCTGTGCCTTGTGTAGGCTGTGTCTTGTGTAGGCTGTGTCTTGTGTAGGCTGTGTCTTATGTAGGCTGTGTCTTGTGTAGGTTTTCTTGTGTAGGCTGTGCCTACACAGCCTATACCCATGTAACATTTCATTCATTTCATATAATGTATCAACCATTTAAGAGTGATGCCGTTCACAATTATATTTTAATCAGAAGTGCTAAACCCGCAAGGGTCACAAAGCGCCTCTGGCTTGGAAGGCATTAAAATTCGATCCAGTTCCAGGAAAAAAAGAAAATCAAGGAACTTTTTAATTAAGAGACGCGTGAGTTTCCCCGTCTCCTAACATCATGTTTCTCATCCCTATAATCCAACACAACTCTCCTCAAAGATTTGTTAAGTTAACATGAATTAAGGAAAGATCCTGGACTTAACCTTACGAAAGCAAACAAAGCAAATGGGATAGTAATTATGGACAAGGTAGATTATAGGGAAAAAAATGGCATATTAGAAAAGAGGGGAACTGACGTGCCCTTTAAAGGTCTCCCCTAATAATAATATCTTTATTTACTATAAGTACATGTACATGGTATACAGTCCTAGCTGACATCAGTGACATACTACTATATAGAAAGTCCCTTGTTATGCTGAGCATTTCGGGCAGATTAGGTCAGTGTCCTAGGATGCGACTCACACCAGTCGACTAACACCCAGGTACCCATTTTAATGATAGGGAACATAGACAACAGGTGTAAAGAAACACGCCCAATGTTTCTGCCCTGGCTGGGAATCGAACCC
This sequence comes from Cherax destructor, assembly GCA_009830355.1. Classification (NCBI taxonomy): domain Eukaryota; kingdom Metazoa; phylum Arthropoda; class Malacostraca; order Decapoda; family Parastacidae; genus Cherax; species Cherax destructor. Next base: position 34,293 of record WNWK01010709.1, on the reverse strand, counting down.
AGGCCCTCGCCGTGTGAAGCGAGAGCTTTAGCCACCAGAGCCCCCTAGCTATCTAATTGACTAAGTTAGACAAGTATGCTGGACAGGTTTGGTTAGGTATGTATGCTGCTCCGGTTGCGAGATCCATTTGTCCCCACTTTCCACTTATGCTACTTTTAACTATGACATTTATTCTGGAGAGTTTTTAACCAAGACCGTCATAATTATATTACTTATTTCACAAGGTTAAATAGCGGCAAGACTCATTTGTATTTTTAAATACTCCATCCTAACATCTTAAGCCCATTCAGTAACTAAGACTTCTGAGTAATAAATTGTTTTCAAAATGGCTTTTACGCTGCAGTTTTATCATAGATAATAATGACAAAAAAACAGTTGCTACTACAAACTGTCAAACCCTTAGCAATACAGTTGTTAAACAAAGCCTATCGTGGAGGTCAACAGTAAAGTTGATCTAATAACACTGAATATGATCTCTCCTCACACCTGACCTCTCCTCACACTTGACCTTTCCTCACACTTGACCTCTCCTCACACCTGACCTCTCCTCACACTTGACCTCTCCTCACACTTGACCTCTCCTCACACCTGACCTCTCCTCACACTTGACCTCTCCTCACACTTGACCTCTCCTCACACCTGACCTCTCCTCACACTTGACCTCTCCTCACACCTGACCTCTCCTCACACTTGACCTCTCCTCACACTTGACCTCTCCTCACACCTGACCTCTCCTCACACTTGACCTCTCCTCACACTTGACCTCTCCTCACACTTGACCTCTCCTAACACCTGACCTCTCCTCACACTTGACCTCTCCTCACACTTGACCTCTCCTCACACTTGACCTCTCCTCACACTTGACCTCTCCTCACACTTGATCTCTCCTCACACTTGATATCTCCTCACACTTGATCTCTCCTCACACTTGATCTATCCTCACACTTGACCTCTCCTCACACTTGATCTCTCCTCACACTTGATCTCTCCTCACACTTGATCTCTCCTCACACTTGATCTCTCCTCACACTTGATCTCTCCTCACACTTGATCTCTCCTCACACTTGACCTCTCCTCACACTTGATCTCTCCTCACACTTGATCTCTCCTCACACTTGATCTCTCCTCACACTCACTGATCTCTCCTCACACTTGACCTCTCCTCACACTTGATCTCTTCCTCACACTTGACTCTCTCCTCACATGATCTCTCACTGACTCTCCTCACACCTCTGACCTCTCCTCACACTTGACTCTCCTCACCTGATCTCTCCTCACACTTGATCTCTCCTCACACTTGATCTCTCCTCACACTTGACCTCTCCTCACACTTGACCTCTCCTCACACTTGATCTCTCCTCACACTTGATCTCTCCTATCCACTCACTGACCTCTCCTCACACTTGATCTCTCCTCACACTTGACCTCTCCTCACACTTGACTCTCCTCACCTTGATCTCTCCTCACACTTGATCTCTCCTCACACTTGACCTCTCCTCACACTCTGACCTCTCCTCACACTTCTGACCTCTCCTCACACTTGACCTCTCCTCACACTTGACTCTCCTCACACTTGATCTCTCCTCACACTTGACTCTCCTCACACTTGACCTCTCCTCACACTTGACTCTCCTCACACTATGACCTCTCCTCACACTTGACCTCTCCTCACACTTGACCTCTCCTCACACTTGACTCTCCTCACACTTGACCTCTCCTCACACTTGACCTCTCCTCACACTTGACCTCTCCTCACACTTGATCTCTCCTCACACTTGACCTCTCCTCACCTTGACCTCTCCTCACACTTGACTCTCTCCTCACACTTGACCTCTCCACACTTGATCTCTCCTCACACTTGACCTCTCCTCACACTTGACTCTCCTCACACTTGACCTCTCCTCACACTTGACTCTCCTACACTGACTCTCCTCACTGACCTCTCCTCACACTTGACCTCTCCTCACACTTGATCTCTCCTCACACTTGACCTCTCCTCACACTTGATCTCTCCTCACACTTGACCTCTCCTCACACTTGACCTCCTCACCTGACCTCTCCTCACACTTGACCTCTCCTCACACTTGATCTCCCTCCTGCCTCTCCTACACTTGACTCTCCTCACACTTGACCTCTCCTCACACTTGATCTCTCCTCACACTTGATCTCTCCTCACACTTGACCTCTCCTCACACTTGATCTCTCCTCACACTTGACCTCTCCTCACACTTGATCTCTCCTCACACTTGACCTCTCCTCACACTTGACCTCTCCTCACACTTGACCTCTCCTCACACTTGACCTCTCCTCACACTTGACCTCTCCTCACACTTGACCTCTCCTCACACTTGACTCTCCTCACACTTGACCTCTCCTCACACTTGACTCTCCTCACACTTGACCTCTCCTCACCACTTGACCTCTCCTCACACTTGACCTCTCCTCACACTTGACCTCTCCTCACTTGACCTCTCTCATTGACCTCTCCTCACACTTGATCTCTCCTCACACTTGACCTCTCCTCACACTTGACCTCTCCTCACACTTGACCTCTCCTCACACTTGACCTCTCCTCACACTTGACCTCTCCTCACACTTGACCTCTCCTCACACTTGACCTCTCCTCACACTTGACCTCTCCTCACACTTGACCTCCTCACACTTGACCTCCTCACACTTGACCTCTCCTCACACTTGACCTCTCCTCACACTTGATCTCCTCACAGCCTCTCCTACTTGACTCTCCTCACACTTGACCTCTCCTACACTTGACCTCACACTTGACTTCCTACTTATCTCACTCTGATCACGCTCTCCTCACACTTGTCTTGACTCTCCTTGACACTTGACCTCTCCTCACACTTGACCTCCTCACACTTGACCTCTCCTCACACTTGACCTCTCCTCACACTTGACCTCTCCTCACACTTGACCTCTCCTCACACTTGACCTCTCCTCACACTTGACCTCTCCTCGCTTCTGTCTCACATGCGGCGAGATATCTAAATTTATTTCTTGAATCATCTGTTTTGATACCTCACGAAGAGTCAGCTTCTTAGACGGTCTTTTGACAAAAAATGTCTAAAGCTGCGTGCCATTCTACCCCTTACCTGTAGCTTGCTCATTTATTATCACCTGTCGCGATAACTATTGCCTGTATTCACCTATTTGTGGTTCAAGGGATCGATTCATAGCTCCTGGCCCCGCCTCTTTGCTGGTCACTAATAGATCCACTCTCTCCCTTCTCCATGAGCTTTACCGAACCTCTTCTTAAAGCTATGTATGGATCTTCCCTCCACTACATCACTCTCAAGACGGTTCCACTTCCTGACGACTCTATGACTGAAGAAATACTTCCTAATAACCCTGTGAATCATCTGAGTTTTCAACTTCCAGCTTTAACCCCTTGTTGCTGTGTTCCATCTCTGAAACATTCTGTTGCTATCCACCTTGTCAATTCCTCTCAGCATTTTATATATCATTATCATGTTCATCTTATCCTTTCTGTCCTACAGTGTCGCCAGGTTGATTTCCCTTAACCTCTCCTCGTCGGGCATGCCCCTTAGCTCCGGGACTAGTCTTCTTGCATGCCTTTGCAGTTTCTCTAATTTTTTGACGTGTCAGATCAGGTGTGGGTTCCATACTGGTGCTGCATACTCCAATATGGGTCTGACGTACACGGTGTACAATGTCTTGAATGACTCCTTACGTAGATGTCGAAACGCTATTCTTAGGTTTGTCATGCGCCCATATGCTGTAGCAGTTATTTGGTTGATGTACGCCTCAGGAAATGTGCTCGGTATGATGTTAACCCCAGGATCCTTTTCCTTGAGTCAGTTTTGTAGCCTTTGACTTTGGCTGTACTCCGTCTGCAATGTTCTTTGTCCTTCCCCAAACTTCATAACTTTGCACTTGCTTGGGTTAAACTCCAGGAGCCATTTGTCAAACAAGGCTTGAAGCCTGTCCAGATCTCCTTGTATTCTACTCATTAGCTTCACATCGTCTGCGAACAGGGACACCTCTGAATCTATCCCTTCCGTCATGTCATTCACATATACGAGAAACAGCACCGGATCTAGGACTGACCCTTGTGGAACCCCACTCGACACACGCACCTACTTTGACACCTCGTCACGTGCCAATACTCGTTGTTTCCTTCCTGTCAGGTATTCCCCGATCTATTGCAGCATTTTTTCCTGTATTCCTGCTTGCTCTTCTAACTTTTCAACCAGTCTCTTGTGTGGTACTGTGTCGAAAGCCTACTTACAGTCCAAGAAGATGCAGCCTTTTGTTACCTTATCATAAAACTCCAGTGGATTTGTGATGCAAGATTTCCCTTTCCTGAAGCCGTGTTGGATGTCATGTATGAGCCCGTTCCTTTCTTGGTGCTCCACCACTCTTTTCCTGATAATCTTCTCCATAACTTTGTTACATACTATACATGCCAGCAACACAGGTCTGTCTCCTTTCTTAAAAAATGGGACTACGTTTTCTGTCTTCAACACCTCAGATACATAGCGTATCTGCTCCTTCTTTCAGGACACGGAGAGATATTATCTGGGCCCACCGCCTTCAAGGTATCTAGTTCACTAAGCAGTTTCTTCACCTCCTCCTCGGTTGTGTGCAGTATGTCCAGCACTTGCTGGTGCACCCTACTACTTACGTTTGTTGGAAGCCTCTCTGTCTCCACTGTAAATACCTCCCTTAATCTTGAGCTGAGCTCCTCACAAACTTCCTGGTCGCTCCCTGTGAGCTCCCCTCCTTCCTTCCTCAGCCTTTCTACCCGGTCCTTGACTGTTTTCCTCCTGATGTGGTTGTATAACAACTTTGTTCTAATTTAAACATAACCCCAATTCAAAATGCAAATGATGCCCTAGTGTGCCAAGAGTCATGTAATAAACAATCAGAAACGAATTTACAACATAATTAAAAACTTATTAGGTATCATGTACAGAGAACCTTCACGGCACGCATAACTGCAATAAAACACCTCAATTACTGGGAACGCTTGAAGTTCCTAAACCTGTACTCCCTAGAACGCAGGCGGGAGAGATACATTATTATATACACGTGGAAAATTCTCGAGGGATTAGTACCAAACTTGCACACGAGAGTCACTCCCTACGAAAGCAAAAGACTCGGCAGGCGATGTAACATCCCCCAATGAAAAGCAGGGGTGCCACTAGCACGTTGAGAGACAACACAATAAGTGTCAGGGGCCCAAGACTGTTCAACTGCCTCCCAGCATACATAAGGGGGATTACCAACAAACCCCTGGCTGTCTTCAAGCAGGCACTGGACAGGCACCTAAAGTCGGTACCTGACCAGCCAGGTTGTGGTTCGTACGTTGGACTGCGTGCGGCCAGCAGTAACAGCCTGGTTGATCAAGCTCTGATCCAACATGAGGCCTGGTCACAGACCGGGCCGCAGGGGCGTTGACCCCTAGAACTCTCTCCAGGTATACTCCAGGTATCCCCAAGAAGGGATAACTACAGTGTTAGCCACAAATTATTCCTCCTCTAAGGTTTGCACGCTGACTCGAATTTTATTTTAATGACGCTGAAGTGCTAAACCCGTAGGTGTCATAGCGCCTCAAGAATGGAAAGCAGTGAGGTTGGACCCAAAGAGGAGGAAGATAAGTCCAGTTCCTTGGATCGAGAGCCCCTCACCGGCATCAAGACGCCTTAGAGGGACGATAACTTGAAAACGCCTCTTTGATCGTCTTCAAACTTTCAACGTTAATACACGTTATAGGAAGGTTGGGGCGGTTATTGGGACGTGTAAGTGCCAGTTTTATTGAGCATACTGTTATACTAGTGTCGGGGATAACATGAAAATGCCTTTTCTGATAAACTACAAACTTTCCATGCTGGTATATTTGTCTTCGAGAAAGGTTCGGATTGCTTTTGCCAGATTAACTGAATAAATTGGGATATTGGTTTCCAGGACGGGGTATACCTCCTCTCTAAGATCATACATGACTGAAAACACATCTAGTCACTGTGAAAACGTCCTGGATGTATACAAATAAAAAGAATGCAATGATTGAAACTCAGAGTTTACGCTGATAAATTCTTTTTAAAATCTAGTCACACCATCGTGACAAGATTCTGGGAAGACTAGTAACGTCTTCGTGTGTTTGCTGCAACAAGGAAGTTCAAGAAGTGCGTCAAGGAGTGACGCACTTCCCCGCTTCTCCTCTTCCCTTCCCTGAGTTGTTTATATCAATGACTGAATGGTGTGTGGAGGGTAGTTTGCCAAGACACACAAGCTATAATGCAGTATATATCAAAGGTGTAACCGGGTTCTATACCCATTAATTACTGAAATTCTGGGTATGCAATAATCTGAGTGCCACTAAATGTACCTACCAGGAGTGTGTTCCTAGGGTCAACGCCCCCTCGACCCGGTCCCAGACCAGGCCTATACATCTAATACAACTACATCCTAAGTAAAAGGACACAAATGCAACTAATGTGACATTTTATTGTGGCAACGTTTCGCTCTCCAGGAGCTTTCTCAAGCCGTTACAAGCGTTACATGGACACAGTGGGCTATTATATACTCTCAAAGTGAGGTGAAATACTAGTGGTGGTCGAGGTAGTAGTGATAAGTAGTAGTAGTAGTAGTAGTAGTAATACAATAAGGTAGAACAATCAATATGCACATGAGTAAAAGGTGATAAAACAAATACTTGGGTAGTATAACAATAGGTTAGACAAATATTTTATGCTGGAGGTTGAAATATAGAAGGCCTGTAGGAGTGTTCCACATCTACGATGTGCTTGTGTTGAATTAGCAGGAGAGACTATGTGATGGTATGGTTAACTGTTTTCAGGAGGATTCTTGCTAAGACTTCAGAGATGGTGAAGCTGCCTTTGTTTTGTTTAATTGTGTTAGAAACAGAGATAAGTGCTGATTCAAGGCATTTGCGTCTACGGAAATTAGTTTCTTTGATTACTAGTCGGGCGTCTTTGAATTTCATGAGATGATTGTTGGAATTTCGGTGTTGTACGCAGGCGTTGTTCAGGTTATCGTTTCTGCATGCATTAATGTGTTCATTGATGCGTGTTTCGAGGTTTCTTGCTGTTTCTCCTACATAAATTCTGTCGCAGCCTCCACAGGGTATAGTGTAGACCCCTGCGTTGACTGGTTCATGGTGCTTGGATTTAGTCCTGGTTAGATTCTTAATAGAAGTACTGGAAGCAATGGCGACTCTAGTGTTAGCTTGTGCAAATACTTTAGAAATGTTGGATGCAACCTGGCTGTTGGGAAGAACTATAACTTTCTAGACGTCCTCATCCACAAAGTAGATAACAACCTAAAATTTCAAGTTTACCGGAAACCTACAAATAAAAATGATCTCACACACTTCTATTCCAGTCAAGATACTAAGACCAAAAGAGGCATCATCATCGGATTCTTCCTAAGAGCTTACCGAATTTGTAGTCCTGAGTTTCTTGACGAGGAATGTACATTCATTCACCAAACCTTCACTGATTTACATTTTCCCTCCTTTTTCATCAAAGATTGCAAGAAAAGAGCTCTTCAGATCATTAATTCTCCACGCGTCAACACCACTCCAAACAAAGTTATAGTTCTTCCCAACAGCCAGGTTGCATCCAACATTTCTAAAGTATTTGCACAAGCTAACACTAGAGTCGCCATTGCTTCCAGTACTTCTATTAAGAATCTAACCAGGACTAAATCCAAGCACCATGAACCAGTCAACGCAGGGGTCTACACTATACCCTGTGGAGGCTGCGACAGAATTTATGTAGGAGAAACAGCAAGAAACCTCGAAACACGCATCAATGAACACATTAATGCATGCAGAAACGATAACCTGAACAACGCCTGCGTACAACACCGAAATTCCAACAATCATCTCATGAAATTCAAAGACGCCCGACTAGTAATCAAAGAAACTAATTTCCGTAGACGCAAATGCCTTGAATCAGCACTTATCTCTGTTTCTAACACAATTAAACAAAACAAAGGCAGCTTCACCATCTCTGAAGTCTTAGCAAGAATCCTCCTGAAAACAGTTAACCATACCATCACATAGTCTCTCCTGCTAATTCAACACAAGCACATCGTAGATGTGGAACACTCCTACAGGCCTTCTATATTTCAACCTCCAGCATAAAATATTTGTCTAACCTATTGTTATACTACCCAAGTATTTGTTTTATCACCTTTTACTCATGTGCATATTGATTGTTCTACCTTATTGTATTACTACTACTACTACTACTACTACTTATCACTACTACCTCGACCACCACTAGTAATTCACCTCACTTTGAGAGTATATAATAGCCCACTGTGTCCATGTAACGCTTGTAACGGCTTGAGAAAGCTCCTGGAGAGCGAAACGTTGCCACAATAAAATGTCACATTAGTTGCATTTGTGTCCTTTTACTTAACATATTGTCGGTAATTCTACCAATATTATTACAACTACATCCTAGCCTAACGTTGCCACTACTGGGCTTCGCTAATGTTTCAATCCCTTATATTATCACTATACTGTATATTTAAATTAGTTCACAGGTAACCCCCACATAGTTTACTGGTCAAATTACTGAATTATATTTGTATTTAAGACATGAGTAGCCAATCATAATTTTGAGGTTAGGTGCTCTCATACCTAACCTAGTTCAGCAGCGGGACAAGTGCTCATCCTATAATACCTAGCCTAATGCTGCTGTTGCAGTACCAACTCCAGTGTTAACTGTGAAATACTTTGTTTAATGCTGCTGCAACTATAGTACCTGATCTGGTGCTGCTAGTGAGATACCTAGCTTAGTGTTGCTACTCATGTACCTAGCTCAGTTCTGCTACTTATTTTCTAGCTTAATGTTGCTACTGAGGTATCTAGATTAAGTGTTGTTACTAAGGTACCAAGCTTAATGTTGCTGAGGTACCGAGCCTACTGTTGCTACTAAGGTACATTGTTTAGTGTTGCTACTGAGATACCTAGCAGTGTTGCTACTGATGTATCTGGCCTAGAGTTGCTACTGAGGTATCTAGATTAGTTCTGCTACTGAGGCGTCTAGAGTAGTATTGCTACTGAAGTACCTAGATTAGTGTTGCTACTAGTGTTACCACTATGGTAACCTGGGCATATGGCCTAGTGCTGTTATTACTGTAGCTAGTGTTGCTGCTGATGTGCCTAGCTTAGTACTATTACCATATAAACTAGTGTTATTACCGCACCTGCTAGTACTAGTAACTAACCTAGTAGTGCTTGTTATTACTAGTACCAGGACAGGACGACAAGCTTCAGAAGGCAGGTAGATGCCCTTGTCTCTCAAATATTAGCACGAATCCTTCTTAATATAAATCCGGCCGTCAACTGATTCACTTCTAAAACCAGCATAGTCCAGTAGGCCTACATCACCATGCTAAGTTTTTATATTCTCTTTATGCATATTCTGGAACCGGAGAGACAAATGCAATGTAATGAGATCCTTTACTGACAACGTTTCGCCCAAGCAGTGGGCACTTTCAGTTCGTGACTTGAAAAACCCCACTGAGTGGGCGAAACGTTACCAATAAAAGATCTCATTACACTGCATTTGTCTCTCTGTCTTCGTTTTGTTTGTATTGGCTTGATAATACTCCTGGAGAGCGAAACGTACCCGCAATAAATGTCTCACTAGTTGCTTATGTGTCCTGTTACCTAACAAACCTGTAACAAGAACTGGCACACCACTATTAATTTTCCGTAGGCCTCTGCTAGGCCACTGAAATCACTATGACGGTAATAAAAGTTTCAACACGGATTCCAATGATATTCACTGCTTGGGTTATGACCACTCAAAAACGCAATGACAATGTGCGAGTGGGTGTTAAGAGTCACCTTACAGACCGGCGCGTGGCAGAGGATAGCGGCCAACTGAGCACTTGTTTTCTATTCCCTCCCAGGGTGGGAGTTGGTCGTGGTTGTGTGTTTGTATGTGTTCCGGTGGGGATGAGGAGGTCCTGTGTGGGGGGGGGGCTATAATGCGTGACAGCGGGCTTGAATGGGTGTTTTTTGTGTGTGTTCTCACCTAAATGTGTATGGCACGATCTTTATCTCTTGGCCCTACATCTTAACAACAACAGATTTGAGTGATTACTGCCAAACGGCTCTAGCTTCTTGGATCTGGTCATATTTCCACTTAAACCCGTGCATATAGTGTTCTGTTATTTCCTTACCTAATGGCTTTACTTCCTACCCTGAATAAGGTTCTGTGTACATCTATTTGGCTTATTTGTGTGTATAATTTTAATTAGCCCCCTTATTATGGTCCCAGCCTTACCAGTTTATATTTGCCTACCCTGTTAATGTTTGTGCATCTTGTATGTTATGATAATGTCGCATCTGAGATGTCACTCCATCACTGATATTCTCTTGATCAGCTATGTGAAATTCAGACGCCTCTTATTATTATTTTACTAACATAAATAATTTAACATCAGTGCTCATACAATACTGACAAGTTGAAGAATTAGTGGCTTTATCAGTACAATACCGGGGCAAAATCAGAAGTCTGAAGAGGTAGAAGATGAGGTTATCAGTCCCTCAGCCTGACTAGTTTGAAAAATGATTCAGAAAATTTTCAAGATGATAAGTGAGATAATAAATAACAAAGACACAATACCGTGATTGGAACAATACACACATAACATGTGCAGGTTATTTGTGTATGATAAGTGATTCACTTGTGCAACTTTTAGGTATCTATTCTGGAAACGTTTCTCCGGTCAGTGGCTTCTTCAGTCAGTGGCTTCTTCAGTCAGTGGCTTCTTCAGTCAGTGGCTTCTTCAGTCAGTGGCTTCTTCAGTCAGTGGCTTCTTCAGTCAGAGGCTTCTTCAGTCAGTGGCTTCTTCAGTACAAAATAGAGAAGGTGGACGATGAGGAATCGTTTGAGGTAATCAGCTAAACCCAAAGGAATCATACAGTGCATGGGGAATGGGAGGAAATAATATTCAGTCCAAGGAAGGAGAGAATAGATCTACTTCTTTGAATCAAAAGCACCGTACTACCGTCGTCTCTCCCGTGTTTGTATACTCTGAAGAATATTATATCATCCAAGACTTTTTAAACATTTTCACTAATGACTTCATCACCTTACAGGTACGTATGTCACTATTACTCTCACACCAGTCTGACACATTTCTTAAGTGACATGATACGTTATAAATATCTGATAGTGATTTAATTAAGACTTCCTGCAGCACCTCCACAAACATTTATGTCAGTACCTTCTGCTGTAGCAACATGTTGTGGCTTCCCTTCTCTCACCTCCGGCATTACTTCTTGTTCAGATGAAAAGAATTTTTCGAATTTTTTTAAGTTCTTCACATACGTTGTTGTCATTTCCCCTGAATACTTCCCCATTCTTTTTTCAGTTCCATTATTTGGTGTTTTACAGACATTTTATGGCCTATGGAACAGCTTGGGGGTTTTCTTACAAGTTATGTCGTTCTTGAAGTGCTTCTCAGCTTTCTTTCCCTACTACTACTACAACTACTACTTCTACTACTACTACTACTGCTACTACTACTACTACTACTACTACTACTACTACTACTACTACTACTACTACTGCTACTACTACTGCTACTACTCTCTACTACTGCTTCTGCTGCTGCTGCTGCTGCTACTACTGCTGCTGCTGCTGCTGCTGCTGCTGCTGCTGCTGCTCTGCTCTGCTGCTGCTGCTGTGCTGCTGCTGCTCTCTGCTACTGCTGCTGCTCTGCTGCTGCTGCTGCTGCTGCTGCTCTGCATGCTGCTACTCTGCTGCTCTACTACTACTACTACTACTACTACTACTACTACTACTACTACTACTACTACAGCTACTACTACTACTATTACTGCTACTGCTACTTCTACTATATTACTACAACGTCGGTCAAAGATGATATCAAATACCGACCAGTATTTAAATGCGACACATGAAGCACTGGGACATTGTTAGGGCAACTTTCCGCTTGCTGGGACCTTTGTCAGTCCAATACACACACCGAGAAGAGAGTACACTGATAATGGCGAACAACCGAAACCTCTAAAATTTTCTCTCTGATTGTGGGTTATTTGTGAAAAGTACTCGTACATATAGGCAGGATAAGGTCAGGTATAGAGCACAAGAATGGTCACAGCTTGCAGAGATATTACGGTGTCCCATGACCTAGTAGGCAACGCTCTCGCCTCACACACTAAGTGTCCGTGGTTCAGTCCCCGGCCCTTTGGAAGCATTGGACGTGTTTCTTTACACCTGCTGTCCCCGTTCACCTGGGTGTTAGTCGACTGGTGTGGGTCACATCCTGGGGGACAAGATTGAAGGACCCCAATGGAAATAAGACAGACAGTCCTCGATGACGCACTGACTTTCTTGGGTTATCCTGAGTGGCTAACCCTCCGGGGTTAAAAATCAGAACAAAATCTTATTTTAACTCTTAACTAGAACAAAGCGACACCTGGGCATCTTTATTTGAGCGATGTTTCGCCCACCATAGGATTTATCAATGTAATGAGATGTCAAGTTTCAAACAAGTCAGCTGATCGCAGCGTTTTGACGGGGCACTAATAATTTAGACAAAATCTGAGTGCATTTTGCCTTCCTTCCACATCATCAACTGTCCATGCGAATCCCAATGAGTGACAGAGGTGTTGTTCAGATTATGTTCACCACATTCATATTAATGCACCTTCAAACGTTCTTCGATTTTCCTCGATGTTTCAAGCACATAAACTTTGTCACATCCGCCACAACAGGATGATATAAACACCTGGCCTTAGTGATATAAACACCTGGCCTTAGTGATATAAACACCTGGCCTTAGTGATATAAACACCTGGCCTTAGTGATATAAACACCTGGCCTTAGTGATATAAACACCTGGCCTTAGTGATATAAACACCTGGCCTCAGAGAGTTATGAGATTTCTTCCTCTCAAGATCCTTGATGGTAGCGGAGGTGTTAGCACCTACATTCATTTACACTTGGAGATAGCGCTGGGGATGTTGCTGGCAACACTGGCACATGGATGCACGATGCATCTCTGAGGTGAGTGATCACTTCTAATTCTCTCCAGCAGTCGTTGATAAAATGGGAGGGTAAATAAAGGAAGGTTAACGCCTACACAACGAGTGTAGGAACATTCCTCCTTGAGAACCTCGGGGTTGGAAATCCCACAAGCTCTCAGGAAGAAGCCAGTAACGACGTCCCCTCTTGTTTCAAGGATCAGAGTGAGAAAAGGGAACAAATCATCTCCATGCAACAAACATCCACGCTCTATATACCTGACCTTGTCGTCTGTATATGCTCTGTTTTTGTCAATTACAGTAATGGACTGACATAGTTCGCAGTGAGGGAAGCGTTTCCACAATAAATGTCCTAGTTCCTCACTTGTGTCTTGTTTACGTTCTGAAACCCTCTTCCCTTCCTCCTGTCCTCTCCCAAACCTCGTCTTCAGGTTTTCTCTGCTTTTCTCGCTCAGTTGTAACTTGATAATGGTCTAGGGCGAAACGAAACGTCGCCTGCTTCCTCTTTAAGTGTGGGTTATTCGTGAAATGTTCTATCCACAGTATTGTGACATCACATTCTGGCTAGAAAGATTTAGTCAGCAACTGCATCATTTGCTGTGTTGTTCTCTCATTGCATTTGATGTCCCACTGCTCCCATTTAATAATATCCTTATAAATCACTCTTCTATATTCCATTCTCTCCTTCCCACATTCTTGGTCAAAAGGAAAGGTGTAGGTGGTGGTAGTAGCTAGCCAGGCAGGTGACGGGGCTAGACAACAGGTGAGGCAGTGTAGGTGGTGGTAGTAGCTAGCCTAGCAGATGACGGGGCTAGACAACATGTGAGGCAGTGTAGGTGGTGGTAGTAGCTAGCCAGGCAGGTGACAGGACTACGCAATAAGTGAGGCAGTGTAGGTGATGGTAGTAGCTAGCCAGGCAGGTGACAGGGCTACACAATAAGTGAGGCAGTGTAGGTGGTGGAAGTAGCTAACCAGGCAGGTGACGGGGCTAGACAACAGGTGAGGCAGTGTAGGTGGTGGAAGTACCTAGCCAAGCAGGCAGGGCTGTGGAATTTTTTTTTTTATATTTTATTTAAGACAAATATATACAAAAACATAAACTATATATGCTCATGGACAAAACAGGCCATTTAAAAAACCACAAACAGAACATAAAAAACATATCTATCAATATATCCAAAAACAACCCGTGCAAACTGCACACAATATAACAATATGTTCAACAAAACCTACACCTTGTCTTATTCTTAATGGGTCTATACAAACAAACAAAACTATACAATGAAACCGTACATTCATGGTCCAAAAACACCTGAATAAGAAACCTTATGTTTTTTTATGAAAAACAGGTGATTTACCATAACACACAACAAAAACTGTACCCCATAACAAGAGGTTACACGACAACAGTTTCTCAAAAAGAAAATACATTATCATCTGGCTATCACTTACGTAGACAACACTATGTCTACAGCACAACGTCACACAACTACACCGAAAAATCTGCCACAATACACGTTCGTGGTGCACACATAGAAAAACACACTAGAAAATTAACACGTTATACAATCAGATGCTGCACAAAATTGTAAGTTCTAACAAAATATAATAAACACATACACAGCAAAACATAACCTAGAAATTACAACAGAAACCTAGTGAGTTATCATTAACCTTTTCACAATAAGTATCAGCATCGCCTCAACTCTACAAAATTACATAAATTGACATTCACATTATACAATAGCCGGACATATCCTTATGAGTTATTATTTTGAAAACACCATAACCCATCAATCAGGACCTACCACTTAATGCACTACTCAGAACTAAAAGAACAGGATCTCTTCAAATGGGATCCCTAACAATTAAGTTTCCCCAGATATAGGTTTATATAAGCAACACATCCTAATATATGTACATTTTATCGTCGCCCCGTATATGCATGTCTGCATTTAATATTGTGTCTCTATGAACAATACCACTACTTTTATTATCTTATTTCCCAGACTAGAGCACTGAACCAGAAAAATCCCCCGCCCATTCCCCTGATCTATTGCCGAACCTAGAATACCCAGCTACTACCCCCCCCCTCCTCCCAATCCCTTTAAAACACAAACCCCCCCACCCCCCTCTCCCCCTCCCTACCTACATTACTATCCTCCTACCCACCCTCTACCCATTTCACCTCCCGTGACTTCTACCATAATCAACACCAGTCCTTTCACTTGGCACCCTCAACATGCTATTCACTGTCATCTCTTGATAACCACTCGAAAAAGCCCTGTTCCATACCCCACTATACAAACTCCGATTCCTACATTTTGTCCTATAAAACCCCGCTCCTAAAACCCTTATTCGAACCATCCCCTCTACGTCCCTCATACCCCAAGATATATGTATAAAATCCAACACCAAATAAGACATCCCTCTACGTATGCTTTCCGAGAAACTCCCAAATCTAAACTCAAAGCCCTCAAAACGGATACCCCTCCCCACCTACCATCCTCAAAACTCCCCAAACCATTTCCTTACTGCTTCCAAACCCTCACAAAAATAGATGGCGTGATAAGCTGTATCTACCTCCCCACACCTACGGCAATACCCATCCCCACTCAACCCCATCACATAAAGCTGGGCCCTGGACGCCAAAATACCCTGAAGAAACCTATACCCTGTTTCCCTCACCCTTGGGTGCACCTTCAACTTCTTTAACCACCCCCAAATTCCTTTCCAATCATACAAAGGATAAACCTCACTCCCTTGCATCTCCATTCTCTCCATCCCCAACCTATCCAAACGGCTTACTCTACACCTTCCCGGCTCCTTCATAACCAATAACCCTCGTAAAATAGCCTCACAAAGCAATATATCCTTTCCTCCCCACCACCTTCGCACCTCCTTCATCACCAATCCCACGTTTCGTCCCCCCTCTCCTCCCCTCATCAAAAACTCATGCCTCACAAAAACACTCCTTAACCTACACCTCAAGGGGACCAACCCTAACCCCCACCTCACCCTCGTTTCCACTACTTCCCTACACATCCAATGTCTCCCATTCCCCATACAAACTTCAACACGTACTTCAACAACCGCTGCACATCCACTTCTAAGAGGATATACCACCGCCCTAAACCACAATTTACTATACACTAAAACGTTAATAACTACCACCCTTTGCAACAAAGTTACCTCTCTCATTCCCCATCCCTTCATCCTATCAATAGCAGCATCCACTACCAATCTTGAATTTACCTCTCTAGCCACCAAAGGATCAGCACTGAACACTATCCCACATATTTTTATAGTTTTCACACAACTCCATCCCTCCCGTTTCTCCAACGTTCCCCCGACCAACTGCCTACCTCCAATAAATTAGATTTTCCTTATTCACCCTCATTCCCGTTGCCTTCCCAAACTTTTCAACCAACTCATTGATCATTCTCAACTGCTTCTCAGACCTGACCAACACTGTAGTATCATCTACATAACCAACAATACCCCCTCTGCATCCTCCTCCATGTCACCCTCCCGTAAAACCTCCTCCTCCACCAACCTATAAAACGGATCCTGTAATAAGGCAAAAGGATCTGCGACAACGGACATCCCTGCCGCAGACCCTTCTTCATCTCCACCTTTCTTCCCACATTCCCATTAATTTGCACCCTAACTAAAGCCCCTCATACAAAGTTCGAACCTATAACTACCTCCCCAAACCCTTGCCTACCCAAAATATCCAATAACATTTCCCTGTCCACCCTATCATATGCCCTCTGCCAATCCACCCCCAATACTCCTCCCATCTGACTATTCTCAATAAACTGCTTTATACGTCTATGCCCCGTTCTGATACTCCGTCCCGGCACCCCGTATTGTCCCTCATGCAACATTCCCCTAACCCTCTTTTGATCCTGTTTGCTAAAACCTTTGCAAATATTTTATAATCTGCAGTCAATAATGCTATTCCCCTATAATCACCTAACCCTCCTGATACCCCCCTTTCGCCACTAGTACTACAACCCCCGTTCTCATCGACTCACCCATATTCCCCTCCTCTTTCAGTTCATTTACCATTTTAACGATTACCCCCTTCAAAACCTGCCAATGCTTAACATACAATTCCCCCGGCAACCCGTCTATGCCAGGCGACTTTCCCAATCTCAAACCCCTCACCGCCTCCCATACCTCCTCCTCCAAAATTTCCCCTCACATTCCTTCCTCTCTTCCTCACCTAATAATTTCCCAATTCCCCAATATCCTACCTTTAGCCTCCTCATCTGTCTCCCCTTTTCATATTTGTTACAAAACCAACCCTCTGCGTACCCCCCCATCCCCTCCGTTGTCCTCAGTACCGTTCCCTCCTGATACCCTCTCACCCCCCCTTCCACCTTCAATGATTCTATCAACATACCTTTCCTTCGCCGTTGAAAATTTCTTAACACTACCTTTGACACTTTATTCCCCCACAAAACTTCTTCCATACCACTTCGAATCCTTAGTCCATGAAATCTCTCCTCCTGTATTTCCCTTAACTTTGCCCTCAACTCTACCACCTCACCATAATTCTTTCCCTCCAATCCCCACCCTGACACTCACCTAAAAGCCCCTCCAAATACCTCTGATACCCATACCTATACCTCATTTCCTCACCGCCAACCCTCTCATAATACTTTCTAATTTCCACTTTCCCCGTCTCATTCCACCATTTAACAACTGACTTTATCCCTATCCCCCCACAACCCTTCCCACCACTGCTCAAATGCCTCCTCCTCCCTTCCCTTTCCAATAACCTCGTATTCAATTTCCAAAACTCTTATACACATGCACAACCCTTCCCACCCTCCTTCAAATAACACACCCTGTGATCTGAAAAACCCAAATCAAAGCATTCCACCTTTCGCACATCCACCGACCTTGTCACGTATATTCGATCCAGTCTTGCCGCATAATTATTCCTTAAGAAAGTATATTCCACCAACTCATCCCTTCCCCACCACATCCACCACCCCCACCGCCCCCAATACATCCCTTAGAGACCCCAAAACACACCCCCTTCGGGCTCCACATCCCTAATCCGAATCACACTATTCCAATCCCCAGCTATAATCGCTACTTGGGGCAATCCTCTGAAAGCATACGTCAACTCGTTATTAACAAAATCATCCTTGATACTCCTATTAGCAACAGCCGGCATATATACCCCAAGGAAACTTACTTGTACCCACCCACTCCCCGTTCACCCTTACCACTCGACTTCCCACATGCTCCCATGATGACAAGGTAAAAGGACTGGACTCTCTAATACCCACCATCACCCCACCCTTGAAAGCCCCTGCGTCACACGCAAAAACCCTATACCCCTTAACTACCAGTTCCGATCCTATTTGATAATTGTGTTCTTGGAAAAATATCACATCTACTCTCATCCTCTTCAATGTTACTTCAACCCATTTACGTTTGACCTCGTTCCTGAGGCCATTAACATTCATCGTTACACACCTAAAGTGAAGGGCTGGAGTTTTCCTTCTGCTTCAGTACTCTTTATCTAGTTTTCCCTGTGTTGCTCCTTCCAACCCTCCCTTAATCCTCCCATCACCCTTTATATTCCTTCTATCACCATTACCCTTCACCCTACTTCCTTTTCCCTGCACCACATCCGCCCACACCTTCTTACCAGGCCTTTGTGCAGCAGTTAATAGGTCATCCTCAGATTCTTCCCCTGGCCTTTTCCTTGATTCCCCTTGTCTCCACTTACTTCCATACTCTCTTCCCTATGTATTTCTGCTACCACTACTGACACTGTACCTGAACCTCAACTTGATGTCCTGTCTTCCCCAGGACTTCACTTCGTCCTTCAGTGCCGTCATTGACATCAATTTGATTCTCCCCAATTCCCATCCCTGCCACTTCCTCAAGTGACAAAGGACCACCTCGAATGAACTCATTCAGATCCTCCAAGATCTCAGCCTCCTCCCGTACATCCCTCTGACTCTCGTCCATAGACGTTACACCAGTCACCACAGATTCTGCAGGCTGCACCCTGTCCACCTCTCCCTGTACTCTTTCCTCCTGCTCCACCTCCTCGCTCCATACCTGTCGTACCATGCCCTCCTTCACACCATCTCCTTGTTTCCTTGCCAATTCTTCGTCCTGTTGCACTCCTTCATTCGTCCGTAGTATATTCTCCTTCCCGACGTTACCCTCCTCAGGCCTTTTACGTTGACAGTCAACCGCCAGGTGCCCCGTCTGCCCACACAACCGGCAGGTACGCACCTGTCCAACATAGGTAACATATACCTGAGTGCGAAAACCATGCATTAAGATAAAGGAGGGTATGGGATTCCTTAATGTCATTTTTACCGAATATGT
Organism: Cherax destructor; assembly: GCA_009830355.1. Classification (NCBI taxonomy): domain Eukaryota; kingdom Metazoa; phylum Arthropoda; class Malacostraca; order Decapoda; family Parastacidae; genus Cherax; species Cherax destructor. The sequence goes on along the minus strand of WNWK01010709.1, from coordinate 14,882 downwards.
GCCTTCCAACATACCAGCGTAAAGACCATTCATCCATCTACCAACAGTAACAGCATGGACAATCCCATACATCTTCATCATTTCCTGTATGTCACTTTCCCAGCTTCAAATGGAACGTTTCGCAACTTTATCCATTTGTAAGTTGCGAAACGTCCCTTACACATACCTCCAGTCCTTGCATTACCACCAGCCGCTTGTCCTGATATTTATCCACAACTCTGGTATACGCCGCCGTACATGCAAATTTCACGAAGATCCGTCGTGCCCGTTAAGGGCTATGCCGTACAATTCTGAGTGGTCCACACCCAGAGAATCTCGAAGTATAGCCGGCAAGACAACGTCCACGTTTGACGGATAAACCGCTCCCTGAAGTACTTCAATTCCAATGGTGTTTACGCGGCGCCTGTATCCCTCCGTCATGGCTGTGAAAATAAAATCTCACAAGTCGGCCACCAGAGGTCTCCTCAATACACCCGCACACAACCAAGGCTGGGCGTGGAATCGCCGTGGTGGTAGTAGCTAGCCAGGCAGGTGACAGGACTACGCAATAAGTGAGGCAGTGTAGGTGATGGTAGTAGCTAGCCAGGCAGGTGACAGGGCTACACAATAAGTGAGGCAGTGTAGGTGGTGGAAGTAGCTAACCAGGCAGGTGACGGGGCTAGACAACAGGTGAGGCAGTGTAGGTGGTGGAAGTACCTAGCCAAGCAGGCAGGGCTGTGGAATAGTGATGTATCGGATATCCGCATCCGCGGAACCTCCGCACAATTTCTTACATCCGCATCCGCATTTTACTGTAAACAGATATCCATATATGCAACCGAATCCGCGGAACATCCGCACAATTTCTTACATCCGTATCCGCATCCTCAAAATAAGTAAGACATCCTCATACACATCCGCATCCGCGGATATCTAAATTTTCACATCCAATACATCTCTACTGTGGAGTCGCCACATAAAACCTTGGACTCCGACTACTTTATTCATGGCACCTCCGACTCCTTTAATTATATATCGATATGAGGAATAAATTATAAATATACTAATTATATATTTCCTATATCGACTGCAAGCATGCAACATACAAGGCATTTCATTGCAGCCAACGTGAATCATCTGGCTAGTTTTTAGGAGCTTAAGTTCAGTAACCTGCTAAAGCTTGGTTTTTGAACGTTTCTGGCGTCATTGTTACCATAACTTTGCCAGACGTAAAGAATCTTGAGAGCTGTGCTTGGCCTCCAGTAGATTTGTGATGTTTTTTTAATCCCTGAAGCAGATGGAATGTTGTCATTATCTCTCATTCACAGCTTCTAACATTTTAACATGAAAACGCTGCAAGTGTGTTATAAAATTTGGGGTTCTTGTAGGCGCACTTTTGTCACGACCAATAACACTACTAATTTTTGCATTACATGTTTTTTTCAGAATCATTATCTTTTATAACACATTGACACATGTTTCTTATCTGTTGTTACTGTAAAATGTTCACAAACAGCCGACTCTGCTGACACTCATTTTGCCATTGTGATTTTCTTCAAAGGCTTTCACTTATTTTATATCGTAAAATGTGTAATATTTTCAAATTTGCAAAGAACTTGAAATTAAAATGCATTCTGAAAATAATATATGTCCTGAAAAAAAACTGGTTAATCAAATTATTTTCGGTGAAATAGGAAATTTTATAATATTTCTTTAATTGTTTTTGCATAATTTTCCTAAATGTAGAACATATAAATGAATAATATAATAATTGCATATTAAAATGTGATGCTATTTAGACCCTTCGAGAAATTTTAAGTGAAGTGGGTGTGAAACAGCCGGAGTGACGCAGACAAGAGAGACGCCATATTGAACCTGAATGTGTGAACACTGGTCCTTCAATAGTGCAATGTAATCAGGCGTCATCGAAGTTCAGTGGGTGTATATCGGCCTCAATCCGTAATTTAGAAATTGATGACACGTTCCCGCTGAAGAATTTGGATAAATAGTATGGAAAACCCCTACAATTCGGCAACAAGAACGGAAAAATAGAGGACACCGATTCTTCCTAGGAGCACACCTTAGCTAAGTGACGCTTACCCATAATGTACAGTAGTTATGCGTTGGCCATCGTTAATTCAAGCTGTAGTGGTAGCATTAGAGTTTGCTGCATAAATAGAATAATTGTGATCCAGTAATTAAATGGTGAGTGCTCATTATATAATATGCATATATTTTTGTAAAATGTTGTATACTCAGTAGATCCCCCCTCCCTTTTCTTTTCAAGTCACAAACCATCATACAATCCAATCAATATCTTGTAATTTATTGGTATTAATTTTATGTTGTAATATTTGATAGGCCCGACTTTGTGGGCGGGAAAGAGTGTGTGTGGGCGAGAGAGAGATGGTTGTGGGCGGGAGAGAGTGTGTGTGGGCGGGAAAGAGTGTGTGTGGGCGGGAGAGTGTGTGTGGGTCTCGGAGGTGAGACATGGTGCAGCCTAGTGTCTCTAAAATCCCACCTGGCTCTGAGGTACAACTAACATTGGTATGTACAATAAATTATTGTTTAGTTGTGCCCCCCTCAAATTATTATTTATATATGGTGGTCGTGGCTAGCCAAGCAGGTGACGGGGCTACATAATGGTGACGGAATTACATAACAAGTGACGGAGCTACACAACAGGTGACGGGGCTACACAACAGGTGACGGGGCTACACAACAGGTGACGGAGCTACATAACAAGTGACGGAGGTATACAACAGGTGACGGGGCTACACAACAGGTGACGGAGCTACATAACAAGTGACGGAGCTATACAACAGGTGACGGGGCTACACAACAGGTGACGGGGCTACACAACAGGTGACGGGGCTACACAACAGGTGACGGAGCTACATAACAAGTGACGGAGCTATACAACAGGTGACGGGGCTACACAACAGGTGACGGAGCTACATAAGTGACGGAGCTATACAACAGGTGACGGGGCTACACAACAGGTGACGGGCTACACAACAGGTGACGGGGCTACACAACAGGTGACGGAGCTACATAACAAGTGACGAAGCTACACAACAGGTGACTGGGGTACACGACAGGTGACGGGACTACACAACAGGTGACTGGGGTACACGACAGGTGACGGGGCTAGACAACAGGTGACGGGGCTAGACAACAGGTGACGGGGCTACACAACAGGTGACTGGGGTACACGACAGGTGACGGGGCTAGACAACAGGTGACTGGGGTACACGACAATTGACGAGGCTAGACAACAGGTGACGGGGCTAGACAACAGGTGACGGAACTACAAAACAGGTGAGGGGCACATCTCACTAACATTTCTTTGAGTCACGTCAGCTAGCCAAGGACCTGAGAGGCAACTCAGCCTGAAATAGAACCAGGGTTGGTGCAGACACTCATTCTCAGACACTCACTCCCTCGCTCTCTACCTCTTCCCCTTTCCTCGATCCCTCCACCCATCCCTCCCTACAGTATCCCACTGCTTCCCTCCCATCCTCTTACCTCCTTTCCTGAAACTCGCCACCAAGAGATTAAAATACACAACATGGGAGGGGGGAGTTAATCTTCTGTGACTCCAAGTCTGCCGTGAAGCACTTGAGAGTCCTAATTGCAAAATGGGCACTAGAAACATCGCAAGAGACATTAAAAAGGTACCTGAATAGTGTTCAGAACAAAGACTCGTATCTCATTTATCTTGATATCTTCCCACATAGGAATCAGCTATCATGATGACACTGATGAAGCTAAATATTTCTGGAAGACGAGACAACGCAGAGACCTGAGAGCGCTAGTATCAGGCGCTATGATCTCTTCCGATCACAAAGTTATGTGTATGGCCAACATAAAAGTCGACTTGATTGTGTGATACAGTGACTACCAGAATCATGTTGGGATGTCGTCACCTGTAGTAATACTATACAATGGTAGACTATACCCACAGTATGTAAATAAGATACAAAATGCCGGTCATAATGGCATTATATTGAGAAAAATTTCGTTCACGAGATTCTTTATAAATTTACAGAGAGAACAACAATGCATGTGTATTTATATGGGTTGTAGAGACCCTGAGGTGAAAGAATGAAGTCGTGTAGTTACATGTTGGTAGTCAGCCCAGTGAGGTTGTTAGATGATCCAGGTATCAGGTGGTAGTCAGCCCAATCAGTGAGGTTGTTAGATGATCCAGGTATCAGGTGGTAGTCAGCCCAGTCAGTGAGGTTGTTAGATGATCCAGGTATCAGGTGGTAGTCAGCCCAGTCAGTGAGGTTGTTAGATGATCCAGGTATCAGGTGGTAGTCAGCCCAGTCAGTGAGGTTGTTAGAGGATCCAGGTATCAGGTGGTAGTCAGCCCAGTCAGTGAGGTTGTTAGATGATCCAGGTATCAGGTGGTAGTCAGCCCAGTCAGTGAGGTTGTTAGATGATCCAGGTATCAGGTGGTAGTCAGCCCAGTCAGTGAGGTTGTTAGAGGATCCAGGTATCAGGTGGTAGTCAGCCCAGTCAGTGAGGTTGTTAGATGATCCAGGTATCAGGTGGTAGTCAGCCCAGTCAGTGAGGTTGTTAGAGGATCCAGGTATCAGGTACTGGGAGAATGTCTTGTTAAAACTTCCGAATTTATGAATGAACCTGAATTTTGATTGACGTCTTCCGTTGTGACTATAACTGCAGAGTCAAGAGTCTGCTGCAACGGTCACTTTCTCTGAGTAGTAATTATAGAATTACCGACAAAATGTTAGGTAAATGGACAGAGATGCAAATAATGTGACATTTTATTGTGGCAACACTCAACTAGTTGTGGTTGCAGGGTTCGATTCATAGCTCCTGGCCCCGTCTCTTCACTGGCCGCTACTGGATCACTCTTCCTGCTCCATGAGCTTTATCATACCTCTTCTTAAAGCTATGTATGGATCCTGCCTCCACTACATCACTTCCCAGACTATTCAACTTCCTGACAACTCTGTGACTGAAGAAATACTTCCTAACATCCCTGTGATTCCTCTGAGTCTTCAACTTCCAACTGTGACCCCTTGTTGCTGTGTCCCATCTCTGGAACATCCTGTCTCTGTCCACCTTGTCGATTCCTCTCAGTATTTTATAAGTCGTTATCATATCCCCCCTATCTCTCCTGTCCTCCAGTGTCGTCAGGTCGATCTCTTAACCTCTCATCGTAGAACATACCCCTTAGCTCCGGGACTAGTCTTGTTGCAAATCTTTGCACTTTCTCTAGCTTCCTTACATGCTTGGCTAGGTGTGGGTTCCAAACTGGTGCTGCATACTCCAATATGGGTCTGACGTACACAGTGTACAGGGTCCTGAACGAGTCCTTATTAAGAAGTCGGAATGCTGTTCTTAGGTTTGCTAGGCGCCCGTATGCTGCAGCAGTTATTTGGTTGATGTGCGCCTCCGGAGATGTGTCCGGTGTTATACTCACCCCAAGATCCTTTTCCTTGAGTGAGGTTTGTAGTCTCTGGCCCCTTAGAGTGTACTCCGTCTGCGGTCTTCTTTGCCCTTCCCCAATCTTCATGGCTTTGCATTTGGTGTGTGTATGTGTGTAAGCTAACACTGACATGCAATTTTATATTTTTGCCGCATTGGAATTTTATCACCACCCTCCACTATTACTCTTGCGTGAATTAAAGTAGAGGAGGCTGGGCTTATGGAATACGGGGATACCTTCCTCGGATCTTGCAGCGATCGAAACATATCTACTTTAATTACGCTTAAATTGGTATAAATAAAGATAATTAGTGTGTATATATGTGTGATTAGTGTGTATATATGTGTGAGATTTTTTGAAAATTGACGTAATAAATGAATTGTCAGTTCTCTCAGTCAGAAAATTTAATACGGTACCATACAATTAGTGCCTATCGCATAGGTAAATTTTTGTATTTGGATGATCATTGAAAAATAATGAATTACTAAACAAGTTCAGGAGATTTAAAAGCTAATAAAGTATCATCTACATAATTCCTAAACATTTATTGTTTGAAAAGTGTAGAAATGTTTAAGAGGAATGCAAGTCTGACGTGAGTGAAACGTGTTTCTTGACTCTGTGCTGTAGAGTGAGGTCACTGACTAGCATGACGCCCTCCTCGAGCCTTGTATGTGTATACTCACATTATATGAATACCTCTAGGCTCGCTTGTTGCTTGTGTATAGACACAAGTGTGTCTCTGTAAGCCTACTTGTACTCACCTAATTATGGTTGCAGGGGTCAATTCATTGCTCCTGGCCCCTCCTCTTCACCGGTCTCTACTTGGTCCATTCTCTCCCTGCTCCATGAGCTTTATCATACTTCTTTTTAAAGCTGTTTATGGATCCTGTCTCCACTACATCACTCTCCAGACTGTTCCACTTCCTGACAATTGTATGGCTGAAGTACTTTCTAACATCCCTGTCCCTCAACTGAGTTTTAAGCTTCCAGTTATGACCTCATATGAGTCACAGGGATGTTATTGGGTCACAGGATGTTACTAAGTCACAGAGTGCTATTGTTTCAGTGTAATCAAGTGTGTGCTCAGTAGGTCTATTTGTGGTGTTGCCTCTGTAGGTCCACTTGCATGAGACTGGTGATATGCTTGTTATGTTGCTCTCTAAGTCTATTTAATTGTCTTAGGTTTGTAGAATGTCATTTCCCCGAGTCTATCCTCCTCACTAGTGTCGTAGTAGGTAAACAGTGCAGGTATGTCAGTTATGTACATTAGGAACATTATAGGGTCCCACTCGTATCACTTCTCAATAGCGACATCTCTTCCACGAACATCATTCTCTGTAACTTTCCCTGAAAAATTCTATGATCCAGCGAAGTGCATTTCACATTATCCGTTTTCTCTTGGGGTTTGGGTACTGTTTTAATACCATCTCATAGTCGTGTAAAATAATGTAACAGAAGTATCTCTCTCCAACCTCCAATTCCTCCGGTCACTGCCGACATAAAACATGAAAAAACACACAAGTTTATCGAACTGGAAAAATAGCATGGCATTTATAGGTGCGTATGGGTTATACACTACCTCTATCGCATAGTACTATTACTACTACTTGTACTGTAGCTGCTAGATACCACTAGTTTTACTATTAAATACTACGCTGCAGGTGGATATTAACAAGTGTCAGACGAGTCCACGTCTCATAACAGCTTCTTTAATTCATTCATTGTTGTTTATACTAAGCTAATTTGCATGATCGATTCTCTGTAAACCTATTTATACTGAAATGTGTGTATAAACAATTAGATATACTTCTTCTGCTTCCAATTTTCATATTCGTGTTTGCATATAGTAATGATATGTATTTAGATGAGGGTAAAGAGGTTTTTGTGGCATTTATGGATTTGAAAAAAGCGTATGATAGGGTGGATAAGGGGGCAATGTGGCAGATGTTGCAAATGTATGGAATAGTAGGTAAGTTATTGTAAGCCGTGAAGAGTTTGTTACGAGGATAGTGAGGCTCAGGTTAGTGTATGTAGGAGAGAGGGAGATTATTTCCCAGTAAAAGTAGGCCTTAGACAAGGATGTGTGATGTCACCATAATTGTTCAATATATTTATAGATGGAGTTGTAAAAGAAGTGAATGCTCGGGTGTTGGCAAGAAGTGTGGGGTTAAAAGATAAAGAATCTAACACAAAGTGGGAGTTGTTACAGTTGTTCTTTGCTGATGACACTGTGCTTTTGGGAGATTCTGAAGAGAAGTTGCAGAGCTGGGTTGATGAGTTTGGTAGGGTATGTAAAAGAAGAAAATCAAAAGTGAATATAGGAACGAGTAAAGTGATGAGGATAACAAAAAAAATAGGTAAGGAAAGATTGGATATTAGATTGGAGGGAGAGAGTATGGAGGAGATGAATGTTTTCAGATATTTGGGAGTGGACATGTCAGCAGATGGGTCTATGAAAGATGAGGTGAATCATAGAATTGACGAGGGGAAAAAGGTGAGTGGTGCACCGAGGAGTCTGTGGAGAACTTTACCCATGGATGCAAAGAGGGGAATGTATGAGAGTATAGTTATACCAACGCTCTTATATGGGTGTGAAGCATAGGTGGTGAATGATGCAACAAGGAGATGGCTGGAAGCAGTGGAGATGTTATGTGTGAGAGCAATGTGTGGTATGAATATAATGCAGAGAATCCGTAGTTTGGAGGTTAGGAAGAGGTGTGGGATTACCATTATTATTATGCAGAGGGCTGAGGAGGGGTTATTGAGGTGGTTCGGACATGTAGAGAGATGGAACGAAATAGGACTTCGAGAGTGTATAAATCTGTAGTGAAGGGAAGGCGGGGTAGGGGTCGGCCTAGGAAAGGTTGGAGGGAGGGGGTAAAGGTGGTTTTGTGTACGAGGGGCTTGGACTTCTAGCAAGCATGCGTGAGCGTGTTAGATAGGAGCGAATGGAGACAAATGGTTTTTAGGACTTCACGTGCTGTTGGAGTGTGAGCAAGATAACATTTATGAAGAAATTCAGGGAAACCGGCAGGCCGGACTTGAGTCCTGGAGATGGGAAGTACAGTGGCTGCACTCTGAAGGAGGGGTGTTAATGTTGCAGTTTTGTAACTGTAGTGTAGGTGAGCCTCTGGCAAGACAGTGATGGAGTGAATGATGATGAAAGTTTTTCTTTTTTGAGACACCCTACCTTGGTGGAGACGGCCGATGTGTTAATAATAAAAATATTATGTACTTTTATAACTTGTCATATGACATCAAAACCACTTTTAAACATTGTGTTATTCCAAATATTAATGATGAAAGGAAAGTGTGGGAGTTGTTGAGATGGAGGCAGGTGAGGAGGAGGGAGGCTGAGAGATGCAGAGGACGGAGACGATACTGAGGATAGTGAGGCAGGTGAGGAGAGGAGGGAGGCTGAAGATGCAGAGGACAGAGACGATACTGAGGATAGTGAGGATAGGAGGTAGTGAGATAGTGAGGGCAGTGAGGATAGTGAGGGCAGTGAGGATAGTGAGGATAGTGAGAAGTGAGGCAGTGAGAATAGTGAGGATAGTAGAGATAGTAAGGCAGTGAGAATAAGTAAGAGGATAGTAGGGCAGTGAGGATAAGTAAAGGGCAGTAGGATAGTGAAAGAATAGTGAGATAGTGAGGGCAGTGAGAATAAGTAGGATAAGTGAGGCAGTGAGGATAGTAGGCAGTAGAAATAGTGAGGATAGTGAGGGCAGGAGAATAGTGAGGATAGTGAGGCAGTAAGAATAGTGAGGATAGTGAGGGCAGTGAGGATAGTGAGGATAGTGAGGCAGTGAGAATAGTGAGGATAGTGAGGGCAGAGAGGGTAGTGAGATAGTGAGGCAGTAGGATAGTGAGGATAGTGAGAATAGTGAGGATAGTGAGGCAGTGAGAATAGTGAGATAGTGAGGGCAGTGAGGATAGTGAGATAGTAGGGCAGTGAGAATAGTGAGGATAGTGAGGGCAGTGAGAATAGTGAGGATAGTGAGGGCAGTGAGGATAGTGAGGATAGTGAGGGCAGTGAGAATAGTGAGGATAGTGAGGGCAGTGAGGTAGTGAGGATAGTGAGGGCAGTGAGAATAGTGAGGATAGTGAGGGCAGTGAGGGTAGTGAGGATAGTGAGGGTAGTGAGGATAGTGAGGGCAGTGAGGATAGTGAGGGCAGTGAGGATAGTGAGGATAGTGAGGATAGTGAGGGTAGTGAGGATAGTGAGGGCAGTGAGGGTAGTGAGGATAGTGAGGGTAGTGAGGATAGTGAAGGCAGTAGGATAGTGAGGATAGTGAGGCAACGAGGCAGTGAGGATAGTAGGGTAGTGAGGATAGTGAGGGCAGTGAGGATAGTGAGGGTAGTGAGATAGTGAGGGCAGTGAGAATAGTGAGGATAGTGAGGATAGTGAGGGCAGTGAGAATAGTGAGGATAGTGAGGGCAGTAGGATAGTGAGGGCAGTGAGGATAGTGAGAATAGTGAGGATAGTGAGGCAGTAGAATAGTGAGATAGTGAGGGCAGTGAGGATAGTAGAGGCAGTGAGAATAGTGAGATAGTGAGGAGCAGTGAGGAATAGTGAGGATAGTGAGGCAGTAAGAATAGTAGAGATAATGAGGGCAGTGAGATAGTGAGGATAGTGAGGGCAAGTGAGAATAGTGAGGATAGTAGAGGCAGAGAGGTAGTAGAGATAGTGAGAGGCAGTGAGGATAGTGAGGATAGTGAGAATAGTAGAGATAGGAGGGCAGTGAGAATATGAGATAGTAGAGCAGTGAGGATAGTGAGATAGTGAGGGCAGTGAGAATAGTGAGATAGTGAGGGCAGTGAGAATAGTGAGGATAATGAGGGGCAGTGAGGATAGTGAGGATAGTAGGCAGTGAGAATAGTGAGGATAGTGAGGGCATGAGGTAGTGAGGATAGTGAGGGCAGTGAGAATAGTGAGGATAGTGAGGCAGTGAGGGTAGTGAGGATAGTGAGGTAGTGAGGATAGTGAGGGCAGTGAGGATAGTGAGGCAGTGAGATAGTGAGGATAGTGAGGATAGTGAAAGTAGTGAGGATAGTAGGGGCAGTGAAGGTAAGTGAGGATAGTAAAGGAGTAGTAGGAGATAGTAGAAGAGAAGTGAGATAAGAGAGGTATAGGCAACAGAGGCAGTGAGATAGTGAGGTAGTGAGATAGTAGAGCAGAGAGATAAATAAGAGGTAAGTGAGATATAAAGGCAATGAGATAAATGAGAGCAGTAGAATAGTGAGATAGTGAGGCACTGAGGATAGTGAGGATAGTGAGGTAGTGAGATAGTGAGGCAGTGAATAGTGAGATAGTGAAAAATAGTGAGGATAGTGAGAGGCAGTGAGAATAGTGAGGATAGTGAGGCAATGAGGAAGTAAGGATAGTGAGGCATGAGATAGATAAGAGATAAATGAGAATAAAGGAATGAAAGGATAAGTGAGGGCATGAAATAGTGAGGATAGTGAGGCAGTGAAGAGATAGTAAGGATGTAATGAGACAGTAGGAATAGTGAAATAGTAGATAGTGAGGGCAGTGAAATAGTGAGATAGTGAGGAGCAGTGAGATAGTAGGATAGTAGGGCAGTGAATAGTGAGGCAGTGAGATAGTGAGGATAGGAGATAGTGAGAAATAGTAGAGGCAGTGAGAATAGTGAGATAGTGAGGCAGTGAGGATAGTGAGGGTAGTGAGGGCAGTGAGGATAGTGAGGATAGTGAGAATAGTGAGGATAGTGAGGGCAGTGAGAATAGTAGAGATAGTGAGGCACTGAGGATAGTGAGGATAGTGAGGGTAGTGAGGATAGTGAGGGCAGTGAGGATAAGTAGGATAGTGAGATAGTGAAATAGTGAGGCAGTGAGAATAGTGAGGGCAGTGAGGGTAGTAGGATAGTGAGGCAGTGAGATAGTGAGATAGTGAGAATAGTGAGATAGTGAGGCAGTGAGAATAGTGAGGATAGTGAGGAGCAGTGAGGATAGTAGGGCAGTGAGAATAGTGAGGATAGTGAGAGCAGTGAGAATAGTGAGGATAGTGAGAGCAGTGAGGATAGTGAGGATAGTAAGGGCAGTGAGAATAGTGAGGATAGTGAGGGCAGTGAGGGTAGTGAGGATAGTGAGGGCAGTGAGGATAGTGAGATAGTGAGGATAGTGAGAATAGTGAGGATAGTAGTCAGTGAGAATAGTGAGGATAGTGAGAGGCAGTGAGGATAGTGAGGATAGTAAGGCAGTGAGAATAGATGAGGATAGTGAGGCAGTGAGAATAAGTGAGATAGTGAGGGCATGAGGATAGTGAGGATAGTGAGGGCAGTGAGAATAGTGAGGATAGTGAGGGCAGTGAGGGTAGTGAGAATAGTGAGGGCAGTGAGAATAGTGAGGATAGTGAGGGCAGTGAGGGTAGTGAGGATAGTGAGGGTAGTGAGGATAGTGAGGATAGTGAGGGCAGTGAGGATAGTGAGGGCAGTGAGTATAGTGAGATAGTGAGGATAGTGAGGATAGTGAGGGTAGTGAGGATAGTGAGGGCAGTGAGGGTAGTGAGGATAGTGAGGGTAGTGAGGATAGTGAGGGCAGTGAGGATAGTGAGGATAGTGAGGCAGCAGGGCAGTGAGGATAGTGAGGGTAGTGAGGATAGTGAGGGCAGTGAGGATAGTGAGGGTAGTGAGGATAGTGAGGGCAGTGAGGATAGTGAGGGCAGTGAGGATAGTGAGGGTAGTGAGGATAGTGAGGGCACAGAGGATAGTGAGGATAGTGAGGGTAGTGAGGATAGTGAGGGCAGTGAGGATAGTGAGGGTAGTGAGGATAGTGAGGGCAGTGAGGATAGTGAGGGTAGTGAGGATAGTGAGGGAAGTGAGGATAGTGAGGGCAGTGAGGATAGTGAGGTAGTAAGGATAGTGAGGTAGTGAGGCACTGAGGATAGTGAGGATAGTGAGGGCAGTGAGGATAGTGAGGGTAGTGAGGATAGTGAGGGCAGTGAGGATAGTGAGGGTAGTGAGGATAGTGAGGGCAGTGAGGATAGTGAGGATAGTGATGATAGTGAGGGTAGTGAGGATAGTGAGGGCAGTGAGGATAGTGAGGGTAGTAAGGATAGTGAGGGTAGTGAGGGTTGTGAGGATAGTGAGGGTAGTGAGGATAGTGAGGGCAGTGAGGATAGTGAGGATAGTGAGGGTAGTGAGGATAGTGAAGGCAGTGAGGATAGTGAGGGTAGTAAGGATAATGAGGGTAGTGAGGGTTGTGAGGATAGTGAGGGTTGTGAGGATAGTGAGGGTAGTGAGGGTAGTGAGGATAGTGAGAACAGTGAGGATAGTGAGGGTAGTGAGGATAGTGAGGATAGTGAGGATAGTGAGGGTAGTGAGGATAGTAAGGGTAGTGAGGATAGTGAGAACAGTGAGGATAGTGAGGGTAGTGAGGATAGTGAGGATAGTGAGGATAGTGAGGGTAGTGAGGATAGTGAGGGATGGTTGATTAATCATCAAGGTAGGTGACATAAGGTGTGGGGGGAGAGGTGATATAGGGGGTTATTACGAACACTTGGTTATGGTGCACCAAAGCTTCGCCTTGAAGCCAAACATGATGCCTTAAGCTGTATTGATAATTTAGCCAAACAGCACACTCTCTCACAAATTATTTACGTTGATGGTTCTGTTCACCAATCCACTGATGCAGCTGGTAGTGCTGTTGTTGTCATGCACTGATGCAGCTGGTAGTGCTGTTGTTGTCATGCACTGGTGCAGCTGGTAGTGCTGTTGTTGTCATGCACTGGTGCAGCTGGTAGTGCTGCTGTTGTCATGCAGAGTGATGGCTCTCTTAAAGAAATTGGAGCACTCATCAATAACTGGGCCTCTACCCTTCAGACAGACCTACGTATTTGCCATACTCCTTGCACTCAAATGCGTCCATGTATCTAAGGTTGACTCTTTAATTGTAACTGATTCTCTGTCTTCCTTAAATGGTCTCAACTCATTAAGTATAAACTGTAGCATGATTCATTTCCTTGAAACTTGTGAATTCATTACCTTTGTACCTTGTTCAGCTATCAAAACTTTGGGGCCCAGTCTCTGGACCCATTATATACCTCTGGAATCTGTAAATACCTTAGTAACTTGTCATGTTGTGACCAGATCTACCTGAGTTCATTACCTTTGTAACTTGCTCAGCTATCAAACTTTGAGGTCCAGTCCCTGGACCCATATGTACCTCTGTAATCTTTTGACTACCGCCCACAGGATGTGTATGGGGTGCATAATAAAGATATTAAACTAAAAATTAACGTGCTACAACCAGTTGTGGCCTCCACATCTAGTTGTAGCAAAATAACCAAGGTAGAAGCGAGGAACGATCAAAAGATAGCGGTGAGTAAATACTTATATTATATATATATATATATATATATATATATATATATATATATATATATATATATATATATATATATATATATATATATATATATATATATCCTTCACCAAACAGCAAGAAATTATATGTACAATATTTACAGAGGATATGTACAGGAAGAAAGGCAATTTTCAAACAAGAGACACGGTAAGAACCATCGACCAGACTCGAGGTAAGAACCATCGACCAGACTCGGAGGTAAGAACCATCGACCAGACTCGGAGGTAAGAACCATCGACCAGACTCGGAGGTAAGAACCATCGACCAGACTCGGAGGTAGAACCATCGACCAGACTCGAGGTAAGAACCATCGACCAGACTCGGAGGTAAGAACCATCGACCAGACTCGGAGGTAAGAATCATCGACCAGACTCGGAGGTAAGAATCATCGACCAGACTCGGAGGTAAAAACCATCGACCAGACTCGAGGTAAGAACCATCGACCAGACTCGGAGGTAAGAATCATCGACCAGACTCGGAGGTAAGAATCATCGACCAGACTCGGAGGTAAGAATCATCGACCAGACTCGAGGTAAGAATCATCGACCAGACTCGGAGGTAAGAATCATCGACCAGACTCGGAGGTAAGAACCATCGACCAGACTCGGAGGTAAGAACCATCGACCAGACTCGAGGTAAGAACCATCGACCAGACTCAGGTAAAAACCATCGACCAGACTCGGAGGTGAGTCTGCCAGTGTTGCTTCACGAGCGATCAACATCACTTAACAACTTCGGTGTGTTTCCTTGTCATTGGCTGGTTGAACTAAGGTAGGTAAGGTTTGTCAGGAAACAGGACAAGTGTTTCCTGACGCGGGTCTTGGTCATGTGATGACCCGCAGCTGAAGCTTTGGTCATCTGTCCGAGGCCTTCCACTGCTTACCGGTTCACCTTTAAAAATAAGGGTCATTGTTATAACCATTTTTTTAACCAAGGTGATAACATAACAAGGGGATCCTGCTTATTATACTCTTAGCACCTGGTGTGTGTACTCACCTAATTGTACTCACCCAATTGTGGTTGCAGGGGTCGAGACTCAGCTCCTGGCCCCGCCTCT
>WNWK01010708.1:0-68793 GCA_009830355.1 Cherax destructor | reverse complement strand
AGCTGCTAATACTACGTCCCTTTTCAGGAGATTAAATGCATTTTTGAAATCTAATTTAACCACTGCATTGTCCTCAGGCAGGTTTTTTGATAAAGCCCTTGTTGCATAAAACCCCCGCCATTTCCCTTGAGAGCCCCCAAAGCCAAGCTGGTTTGGTTGAAATATGTCAACCTGGGCAGACTCAAGCATTTTGTGAGAAGGTACAAGGCATCATGGGTGTCAAGATTGCCTATTCGTTGTTCCATTCTCCTCAATTCTTCCAGTTTCTTCCTGAGAATTGTGTCAATGGCATCTCTTCCCAGAGGTGCTCCAAGCAAGACACTATTAGTAGGGGCAATGACTGTTGCTCCTGGTAGTTTTGATAGCACTGCATCTATCACTTGTTGATTGACTGATATGATTTCACATTTGGATGGATTCAGGATGAGACCCATTTCCTGTCCCTGTGTCATCACCTGTGTAAGATCATCTACAAGGGACTCCTTTGTACCTGCTAGTGTGCCATCATCCAGGAACCAGATGTTTAGCTCACTGGTCAGTCTTACTGTGATTTCCCTAACTGCTATACAGAAGAGAAATGGTGCGAGAGGGTCCCCTTGCTGGACACCCTCTGATGATGTGATTTCATGCTCTCCAAACAGGAGCATGGATTCCTTGCTATATCAAGCTGAAACAAAAGGGAAGAGACCTGGAAAATGTTCTTGTACAGCTGCTAATACTACGTCCCTTTTCAGGAGATTAAATGCATTCTTGAAATCTAATTTAACCACTGCATTGTCCTCAGGCAGGTTGTCGATATATGCCCTTGTTGCATGAACCGCTGCTTCACTTCCTTGAGAGACCCCAAAGCCAAGCTGGTTTGGTTGAAGCATGATGGCTGCCTCTGCGCGAATACTTCTGACAGCAGCTTTAGAAACGAGGCGGCGAAACGTGTTGCCCACTGCGATTGGCCTAATTCCTCCATCCTTCTTTTTATATATATATATTTTATATATATATTTATATATATATATATATATATATACAAACTTTTTCTTTGCATTACTTTTGATAACGGATATAAAATGCGAATGATCATTACATGATAAATTTGACTTAAGCTTTGAAGTTTTCTTTGCTGTTTGAATTTTAACTTACAAAATTTTAAATAGCCAATAACGATGTTGTTTGCAAAACTATTAGATTATTTAACTTAAATCTAGTAAAATGTGGAATAAATCATATTATTTGCACAATATAAAGATGAGAAAATCCTGTTCTATAATTACATTCACGTGATGAAAATGATTGTTTACACTCTGGGAAGAATGATGGTGCTGATGTTAGTCAGGCGATGACTGTTGTTACAGTGCTGAGTACTGATTCAAGATGATTGTCAGTTGTTCAATTGTAGCAGTGCTGAGTACTGATTCAAGGTTGTCCTCAGTCGTCTTCTCTCCTGTTGCAGTACTGAGTGCTGATTCAAGGTTGTTCTCGGTGGTCATCACTGTTGTTACAGTGCTGAGTACTGCTTCAAGGTGGACCTGGGTCATCATCACTGTTACAGTGTCGAGTACTACTTCAAGGTTGTCCTCGGTGGTCATCACTGTTTTTACAGTACTGAGTACTGCTTCAAGGTGGACCTGGGTCATCATCACTGTTACAGTGTCGAGTACTACTTCAAGGTTGTTCTCGGTCGTCGTCTCTGTTGTTACAGTGCTGAGTACTGCTTCAAAGTAGCCCTAAGTTCTCTGTCGTTGTCACTGTTGTAACTCTGCTGAATATGATTGGCAGTTGTCTCAACTGTAGCAGTGCTGAGTACTGATTCAAGGTGATCCTTGGTTGCCGTCTCAACTGTTACAGTGCTGAGTACTGACTTAAAGTTGTCCTCAGTGGTCTCTACCGTGCCAGTGCTGAGTACTGATTCAGGGTTGTCCTCAGTGGTCTCTACCGTGCCAGTGCTGAGCATGATTCAGGGTTGTCCTCAGTGGTCTCTACCGTGCCAGTGCTGAGCATGATTCAGGATTGTCCTCAGTGGTCTCTACCGTGCCAGTGCTGAGCATGATTCAATATTGTTCTCAGTCGTCGCAGATTTATTCTAACTTAATATCAAAGGGTTAGTTGGTTATGTTAACAGCATGAGTTAAATTAAGGTTGGATTTTATCGGTGCGTCGTTGATCTAGAATACTATATTATTAGAGTTAATTCTTAGTGTATATACAATGAGAGTTTTACCCCTCGGTGCTCTTAGCAAATATAGAGAAAAATACGCCACATAAAATATTCGCATGACGTTAAATGACTACACATTGTAATAAGCTTCTTCTGGGTCTTGTAAGTCATATTTTAATGGAATCTCTGACTTAGGAAACTTGTTAAACTCACAGTTGTGTGAAACTTTGATTTTCATAGACTGGAGTAAAGGCCATGAACTAACGTACCTGTTTACCCGAGAGACATCGTGAAAATCCGTGAAAACGTTATTTAGGGCAGCAATGGTGGATTATTAATCATTGGCTTTTAGTTGAAGGTTTAAATTGAAAAAAAAATATAAACATACTTCTGCTAGCATATAAGATGTACACAGACTGACGGTGTAGCTGTGGGCTCCTTTCTGGAACACATTCTTTTCATGTAAAAATTTTGGCTTGACGAATGTCTTTCGGACTCTCCACTAAAACTGTATAAAAAGTATATAGACCATAAATTCTGACTTTCTGAAAAGCTTTCCCAGGTAGATTTGTTTAAGAATTATTTAATCTCCAAGTACATGAATATTGTATTCACTGCTGATAAGGAAAATAATAATGTGCTATAATTTCTTGATGTTATCGTATTATTAGTATTATTATTATCATCATAAATAAGCGCTAAACCCACAAGGGTCATATAGCGCTTCAGGGCAGGACGTGGTAAAGGTTCAATTTGTTTGATCTGAGACTAGCGAGGCTGGGATATGATATTAATATAGACAATGTTAATGGCAGCTTCGTTCTGCCATTTACAATAAGCCCACAATTACAGGATTAGGTCTAAACTTTGTATTCCTTGTACTAACTCTACTTAAGAAAAAAATACATAAAAACTTTAATTAATTGATGCAACTCATCGTGTTCCACTTGGTCTGCATTTGGCTGAGTTAAATTCTTGAAGATTTTTTTCTTCAGAAATAGTTATCGCCTTCCATTATTTCAGAAAAAGTTGAAAGCCTTTTTGTTAAAAAAAATTCTCAAAAATTTCCTAGTTCCAGTTCCTTTTTATGAAAATTGGAGTTAAGAATTATTAAGAAGAAAGAAACCAAATTACTACAAGCTAATTACCACAAATTAAAGTCAAATTATTTTTTAAGAATATAGTATAATTACTACTTGCAGCCATTTTAGATTTAAGTATCTTGTAGTTATCTCCATGTGTTCATAGTATATCAACACCTTTGTTCTAAATGTTTTATAAGATAAGTAGGAAGTTCATTCCTGAATTTTAGGACGAATTAGTAATCACAGAGAACCATCACACCTCTGGTCACACCTCTGGTCACACCTCTGGTCACACCTCTGGTCACACCTCTGGTCATACCTCTGGTCATACCTCCTCACTCAGCCATCACAACTCATTCTGAGTTCCACAGTCATTCAGTTAGTCCAGATGATTTTAAAATTATAGCTAAATCATATATTTCTATGTAATTAAGTATTGTGGAGAACTTATTTAATCAAAACTTTAAGCTGGACTCAGTGTCAACGATTCCACTAATAATTTGTTTACTTACAAATAACTTTAGTCTACATCAATTTTTTAGACGTGTTTAGTCTTCTGTTTTTATATGCAATAGAGAAATGGCTACCTTTAATTTTCAACTGTTCTCATATTTTGTTACTGTTTATCGTAGAACAATTGAACAACACCTTCCAAACTGGCTAGTTTCAATAGGTTATGAATATTGTTTTTTGTACATTGTATATTGCGATACTATATATTTTATTTTGTCTAGTATTAATATATGTTCCCAAAATGAATACTCACGATGATGATGGATTTGCTAGTGAAACGTTGAGAGTACATTAATAAACGTTGAGAGTACATTAATAAACGTTGTAAGTACATTAATAAACGTTGTGAGCACATTAACAAACGCTGAGAGTACATTAATAAACATTGAGAGTACATTAATAAACGTTGAGAGTACATTAATAAATGTTGTGAGTACATTAATAAACGTATTAAGAAGCTGCTAGTCTTTCCAACCTGCCATGAATGATAACTCATAGAGCTCACACATAGAGCCTTGGCTACTGTGGCCGGATGGCAGATTCCATGGGATTATACCTGTGAGTCTACAGTGGCTGATATTTACAATACTCTGAAGCTGAAGGAGGTGGTGCCGGAGGTTTCAGTGAGACCCATGATACATCTCGTCACAATATGATCGAAGTGTCATGTTCTGCAATAGGTCATTCAGAACTGGCAAAGGGAAAAGGCCTGGAATTGTACATTCGTTCAGCTTCTTAGAATTGATTACAGGACGCTATGTCCTATCTTTCTTAGGACCAAGGGTAAGTGGAGCATTCCACGGAGCAGTGGAACCTTGGATAACTTCAACATGGAGCATGAGGCAATCAGTCTGCAAGCACACAAATGGGTTTCAAGCCTTTGTCCAGCAGAATATAATGAGAAAATGTGGGGTCAAATAAATAGATTCACTGTTTAGTGCTACCAGAGCGAGTACTGTTAAGAACTTTGAGAAGCCTAGGGACTTCATCAGTATAGTCTTTTGCAAATAGGTCACCCTCCAACACTGTCTATGTGCGGGAAGATTCAGTAAAAGACTCTCCTGAGAGAACTGCACCTACAAGCTGGTCTGCTGGTACTTCGCTTTCAACTCTCACGGGGAGAGAAAATCTGACGAGATCCACCAGTAGGGAGTTCTTCCTCAGGGTGAAATCTCTAATTTGAACAAATACTACAAGAATTTGCAGCTTACCACGTCGAACAGTGTGCAAGGATGGTTCAAGGGACACACCCTTGACTCTGCATGTAGCGCTGTCAACTAGTACTTGTACTTGGTGTCCTTCGAAACTCCGCTCACGTACACCGTAACTGGAATGAGCGATTTAGCTGACAAAGTGACGTCATTTTTTGTACAGGCAGTAACTTTTCTTACTGAAGCCATGACATGGGTCAGATAGTCACCTGCTGTCAGGGATACTGCGGCTTGATTACTATCATCAACTCGACCAGAGTTGGAGGTAGAGCAGAGGTTAGATTGCGCTTCCTCGTGATTGTTCTCTGTTGGTCAGAAGGTGAAGTGATATGAACTCTTTTGTAGGGCTGGTCAGGACACGAGTCCATCCTCTCAGAGAATCTGCTGTTTCAAAGGTTTCCAGACAGTGGACATAGTCAGAGACTGAGTAACAGGTGCGCGATCTTATGCCCATTCTCCAGAAGGGCACATCAACACCACTGAAATTCACTTTCCATTCCGCTGGATCTAAGCAAATCTTGAGGTCTGCCATGGTCTAGAGACCGATAAGAAGATCACCAGAGAAGACAATATTAACGACCGCTACGATTTTTGCCGACGACTTCCTTTCCTGAACCTCGAAATTAATTGTCTTCAGGGAACTACTTGAGACACCACTGAGGGTTCGAATGTTTGACGGCCCAATCAACATGGCTGCAGCCAGACCAGTGTCATGAAAAAGACATGACTGAGCAATATTTACGACTGAACCTGAATCAAGGAAGAGCTTGACAGGTTCATTATTTACACGGGACTTAGCTAAAAGTCCACTAGGGTTGTCATAACGAACATGGAAACACGAGAATTCATCCATCTCAACAGTCATAGCTGTTATTGGCTCGACGTTTGGTGGCAAGGCACAACTTCGTAAGAGGTTTGGTATTATCCTTGTTACCATCACCAAAACACTACTTTTCTTAACTGTCGACAATGCGTTGTTGCTGAGATCGTCTAATGCATTGCGGACAGGGATGGAATACAGCGACTCTGTTAATGTGACTACCTCTGTGGGTTGTGCTGTGGGCGGGAGAATTCCCTCAAACCGTGGGACTGACAGCTACTACCACGCCCATTTTGACTAGAGGATCTATCACGCTTTGCGGACCGTGTAAAATTGAAAGCCCAAGCCTGTTGCTCTTACTCCAGAAGATGGAGATATTTGTACTTGAAAGAAGCAGAAGTGAACCTCCAAGAGCGAGTAGTATATAATTCTCCAGACCTAGAGTATCCAGCCACGTTTAATGACATCAAAGAGTCAGTTTTGTTTACTCATGGATCTGGTAGCTGCAATTTGATTCAAGAAAGAAGATAATCTAGGCCCTTGCATCTAAAAGCTCTTTTCCTAGCATCAAGGAAAAGATACTACAATATCCTGAAATAATACTATACTATTTCGAGGTTAAAAGCGGCAAAATGGAAACTTTCTCCAGTAATCACACAGAAACAAAAATTCGGGAATGACCTTATGTAGCACTGTGTATAGGGCACCAACTCATGAAGATAAACCCATGAATCTTGCCCTAGATACATTACACAAGGGTTAAAATTTTTAAGTTGATCGAATAATTCTTTCTCGAGTAATAAACGAGAATGTAAGATAAGACAAACGAAAATGTTGTTGTAAATATTCGTATAAGTAGAAAAATCTCCCCCATTAAACTTAAACGCCAAAAATCCATGAATTTTAATTTTCTTTCCCAATTTGATTTTCACAATTACATTCTATTTAAAATTCAATACAATTTGATAAAACACTGACAATAAATTGGTGAGCTGAAATTTCCCACTTATTAATTATTATTACAATCAAAAGCAAAGTGGTAAACCTACAAGGGTCTAACAACCCCCACAACTTAAAATTAATTGAAAAATGGTTGTTAAGCAAACCCTAACTGGTGAGCTATGTAAGCGAGACGCCTGTCTTCCCAACACAAGAGTCCCAGAATGTTACTATGAACGTAGAATTGACCTCTCTAGTCAACTCACTCGTCCTTATTCTTAGAAAATGAATGTTCGATTTCAAGTGCGCTGTACTAGGAAGTGTGCTGTACTAGGAAGTGCGCTGTACTAGGAAGTGCGCTGTACTAGGAAGTGCGCAGTTCTTTATGTAACTTGATGGAGCGGCCACTAAGCAAAAGGTCGTTATATTAAATGTTGCTTTGGAAATATAAACACATAAGCAGTATAATGTGATCCTTTATTGACAACGTTTCGCCCACACAGTGAGCTTTATCAAGTCACAAACAGATCTGTTTGTGACTTGATAAAGCCCATTGTGTGGGCGACGCGTTGTCAATAAAGGATCACATTATACTGCTTATGTGTTTATATTTATATTGTGTCGGTATTTCATACTATTTATTTCCAAATACGTACTTGCTTTGTTTGTGCTAGTTGCTGCTTCTATATTTTCTTGCATGTGTTAGTCACTCTTTGCACTCTACACACTCTCGATACTTTTTGATAATGTGTAATTATTACTATTATATTCATACACTCCTACCAACTTTCATAACTTTCTGACATGTTTTATGATCTATACTCCCAAACACTCTTAGCACTCTTTGATAATGTGATCATGAAATATTCATTCCTGCTAACTCTTGGAACTCTTTGATAATGTGATCTTCACTCTCATACTCTCGAGAATTTAAAAAGCTTCATATCACAAAGGGAAAAAAATACCTGGAGGGTAGCATTGAGAGCATTGAACCCAATACAAACCATTTCCACAGAGAGGAATTTAACCTTTCAATAGTGGCCTCCACACGGAGCATTGTTCATATATATTTGACAACAAATGTTATAATATTATTATATATAGACTCAAGACCCCTTACATAATTGATCAGAGAAAAATAATTTATCAAACATAATCTAGTACAAATGTTGAAACTTATACCTCATAATGTATATGCCATGTTATATCTTATAATGCATAAACCTGTTATAATTAATACAACCTAATATAAAGAAATCCATCCTCATGTACCCTTGTGCTCCTTGTAACTCATCTAATGACCATATAAACTGTTATTTCAACAAAATTATTGATTTAATTTGTTTAATCTGATTTAATAATTTTATTATGTAGACATATAAAACTGTAAATGATCCAAAATTATAAAATTATTATGTTTCAAAAATGTCATATTAAAACTAAGTTCAAATTTCATAGCTTAAATACTCAACTATACTTATATTGTAAACTGTTTACTATAATTCTTACCATTTAGTTTTAAGTTAATTTTAAGTCTGCCCACAATGCTCTGCGTATTAGGGGCTTTTGGCATGTACACCTAATGTAATCTCATAACCCATTGAAATTATTTGTATCATGTCCCAATAAACTATTACTATTACTATTACTGATGCAATTGCAGGAAAGGACACAAATAAATCTTTTTACCCATCTGCAGCATCTTTATGACCGTGAGTGTTCTGCCAGCATCTTTATGACCGTGAGTGTTCTGCCAGCATCTTTATGACCGTGAGTGTTCTGCCAGCATCTTTATGACCGTGAGTGTTCTGCCAGCATCTTTATGACCGTGAGTGTTCTGCCAGCATCTTTATGACCGTGAGTGTTCTGTAGCATCTTTATGACCGTGAGTGTTCTGCAGCATCTTTATGACCGTGAGTGTTCTGCAGCATCTTTATGACCGTGAGTGTTCTGCCAGCATCTTTATGACCATGAGTGTTCTGCAGCATCTTTGTGACCGTGAGTGTTCTGCAGCATCTTTATGACCGTGAGTGTTCTGCAGCATCTTTGTGACCGTGAGTGTTCTGCAGCATCTTTATGACCGTGAGTGTTCTGCTAGCATCTTTGTGACCGTGAGTGTTCTGCAGCATCTTTATGACCGTGAGTGTTCTGCAGCATCTTTATGACCGTGAGTGTTCTGCAGCATCTTTATGACCGTGAGTGTTCTGCCAGCATCTTTATGACCGTGAGTGTTCTGCAGCATCTTTATGACCGTGAGTGTTCTGCCAGCATCTTTATGACCGTGAGTGTTCTGCAGCATCTTTATGACCGTGAGTGTTCTGCAGCATCTTTATGACCGTGAGTGTTCTGCAGCATCTTATGACCGTGAGTGTTCTGCAGCATCTTTATGACCGTGAGTGTTCTGCAGCATCTTTATGACCGTGAGTGTTCTGCAGCATCTTTATGACCGTGAGTGTTCTGCAGCATCTTTATGACCGTGAGTGTTCTGCAGCATCTTTATGACCGTGAGTGTTCTGCCAGCATCTTTATGACCGTGAGTGTTCTGCCAGCATCTTTATGACCGTGAGTGTTCTGCCAGCATCTTTATGACCATGAGTGTTCTGCCAGCATCTTTATGACCGTGAGTGTTCTGCCAGCATCTTTATGACCGTGAGTGTTCTGCCAGCATCTTTATGACCGTGAGTGTTCTGCCAGCATCTTTATGACCGTGAGTGTTCTGCAGCATCTTTATGACCGTGAGTGTTCTGCCAGCATCTTTATGACCGTGAGTGTTCTGCCAGCATCTTTATGACCGTGAGTGTTCTGCCAGCATCTTTGTGACCGTGAGTGTTCTGCCAGCATCTTTATGACCGTGAGTGTTCTGCCAGCATCTTTGTGACCGTGAGTGTTCTGCAGCATCTTGTGACCGTGAGTGTTCTGCCAGCATCTTTATGACCGTGAGTGTTCTGCAGCATCTTTATGACCGTGAGTGTTCTGCCAGCATCTTTATGACCGTGAGTGTTCTGCAGCATCTTTATGACCGTGAGTGTTCTGCCAGCATCTTTATGACCGTGAGTGTTCTGCAGCATCTTTATGACCGTGAGTGTTCTGCCAGCATCTTTATGACCGTGAGTGTTCTGCCAGCATCTTTATGACCGTGAGTGTTCTGCCAGCATCTTTATGACCGTGAGTGTTCTGCCAGCATCTTTATGACCGTGAGTGTTCTGCCAGCATCTTTATGACCGTGAGTGTTCTGCCAGCATCTTTATGACCGTGAGTGTTCTGCCAGCATCTTTATGACCGTGAGTGTTCTGCCAGCATCTTTATGACCGTGAGTGTTCTGCCAGCATCTTTATGACCGTGAGTGTTCTGCCAGCATCTTTATGACCGTGAGTGTTCTGCCAGCATCTTTATGACCGTGAGTGTTCTGCCAGCATCTTTATGACCGTGAGTGTTCTGCCAGCATCTTTATGACCGTGAGTGTTCTGCCAGCATCTTTATGACCGTGAGTGTTCTGCAGCATCTTTATGACCGTGAGTGTTCTGCCAGCATCTTTATGACCGTGAGTGTTCTGCCAGCATCTTTATGACCGTGAGTGTTCTGCCAGCATCTTTGTGACCGTGAGTGTTCTGCCAGCATCTTTATGACCGTGAGTGTTCTGCCAGCATCTTTATGACCGTGAGTGTTCTGCCAGCATCTTTATGACCGTGAGTGTTCTGCCAGCATCTTTATGACCGTGAGTGTTCTGCCAGCATCTTTATGACCGTGAGTGTTCTGCCAGCATCTTTATGACCGTGAGTGTTCTGCCAGCATCTTTATGACGTGAGTGTTCTGCCAGCATCTTTATGACCGTGAGTGTTCTGCAGCATCTTTATGACCGTGAGTGTTCTGCAGCATCTTTATGACCGTGAGTGTTCTGCAGCATCTTTATGACCGTGAGTGTTCTCCCAGCATTTTACGTGAGTCTATCTATGACCGTGAGTGTTCTGCAGCATCTTTGCTGACCAGCATTTGTGTAGTGTTCTGCCAGCATCTTTATGATCGTGAGTGTTCTGCAGCATCTTTATGACCGTGAGTGTTCTGCCAGCATCTTTATGACCGTGAGTGTTCTGCCAGCATCTTTATGACCGTGAGTGTTCTGCAGCAACTTTATGACCGTGAGTGTTCTGCCAGCATCTTTATGACCGTGAGTGTTCTGCAGCATCTTTATGACCGTGAGTGTTCTGCCAGCATCTTTATGACCGTGAGTGTTCTGCCAGCATCTTTATGACCGTGAGTGTTCTGCAGCATCCTGCAGGAGATGCTTTCCTCATCAAAGTGAATTTTTAAACGTTTTATTTACATAATTTTTGCAAATAACTTTTACATAACGGGAATCCTAAGATTATGGAAATATTACAAAAAAACATTTAATAGTCAGGCATAATAATATGAAATGTATAATAAATAATAATAATAGAGTAAATTCAAAAGAATTTACAAGTTGTAATGGATATTACCTTATCTTCAGTAATTCTTCCTACAATATTAGAACTATTTTTAAACGATGTAAAAGATTTTATTGTCAATATTATTATTACACAAGTTATCATAGTGTTAAAATTTGTTTTATTTATTGGACTCAACTTCGTGGTGCAGCTGATGCAACACATAAAACACTCTCCTTGAAGAAATACTACTTGCAATCTTCCTTTAAAATACTTCTTCCTTCACAGAAGACCGACGTCTCTGAATAATTTTCCTTTCTTGCGTGATGGACCATGACAACCTGACGCAAAGACCTTTCATCTGTATAATATTAAAGCGAGGGAATATTCTTTAATTAAAAGTTTCTTATGTTTAATTACCATGGTTAATTATGCAGTCCACCTAGATATTATTATGTTTACTTTGTACAATAAATATCGAGAAATATTAAACAACAAAGATTACCACAACATATTAGGAGTAAAATATGCAGATTTGTTAACCTATAGAGGGTTTGCATACATTTCAGCATACATATTGGGGATTACGATTAGATTCCTGGCTGTCTTCAAGAAGGCGAGGGACAGGCACCTAAAATCAGTACCTGACCAGCCGGGTTGTGGTTCGTACGTCGGCTTGCGTGCGGCCAGCAGTAACAGCCTGGTTGATCTGGTCCTGATCCACCGCGAGGCCTGGTCACAGACAGGGCCACGGTGGCGTTGACCCCCAAAACCCTCTCCAGGTATTGCCTTTAGATGATTCCGTGGGTCACTGCCCCCGCTTCCCGGACCAGACCAGACCAAAACAGTGTTACATAAACTAATATCCACACAACAGTAATATACGTAACATATTATGGGACGCATTAGTAAGGATGGGCTCGGGGTCAGCTTCCATTAGCTGACCAAGTCACAAACAGATCTGTTTGTGACTTGATAAAGCCCACTGTGTGGGTGAAACGTTGTCAATAAAGGATCACATTATACTGCTTATGTGTTTATATTTCCATTGTGTCGGTATTTTATCCTGAGAGTATAAGACCATAACCAGAAAAAAGAAGCAACATCAGACATGGCCATGCCTAAAATGCTCTTCAAATGCTACATGCAGGGTTTTGGGTACCACAAAATTCAGTGTGTGATGCGAGTCAAGTGCATTTAGTAGAGATCAGAACATATTCTTAGATAGGTAACATTATCCGACCGGATTGTAGATTATCACCAATAGTCGTTTTGGCTAGTTCATATAGAATAACACTTCTATTTACGATATGAAATCGAGATTTCAAATCATGTTGTGAAACTAGAAGAGTGCAGCGAGAATAGTGATAATACAATTCTACACACATTTTCCCGTTCGTAAAATCGTGGACATAATGCGAGAGTTGACATCTGAATATATATCTATTAAAACTCATTCATTCAGATGATTTACCACAACTAGTAAATAACGTTCGTCTAAATGTATGAGGTTATTGCGGTGTAGAAACACGTAAAGTGAGACAATTGGTTCAAGAATTAGGGAGGACACCCTCAGTGTATCTAAGATTAGAGACTACTAATAAAAGGTTATAAGAGACTTGTCTAAAAGTTATAAAGATGCTGCGAGTTACCGCATCCTCTCCTGAGACTTGATAATCTATTCAATGCAACGTCTAGTTTGTATTCGGTAAAAGAGCAGTAACTTTAATTATATTTTGAGTATATTCTAAATTTCGAAAAACAGAGGGAAGGAATTGGAGAAAGGGGAGATAACAAACAAAAATAAAAGGAGAAAGAAATATAAAAAAAAACTCGTCTAGAGATAAAAGGAGTGAAAGAGATGAACCTAAAAATAATGGAAGATTCTCATAATTAAATAAAAAAGCAGTAATAGGAAAAACCCACAAAACATTGACAGGAAGGTGACAGGTAAATTATAGTATGAACACGTTCAACGAGAGAACGAGGCAGAGAGAATAAGAGAAGAGAGAGAGAGAGAGGGGTAATAGAGAGAGGCAAAGGAGCTGAGGAATGTGAAAGTGTAGACATCGCAGGAGTCCAGTGTTATTGCTGGCGACAAGACCCAGGTATGTCTTCACCACCTCTGCCGGGCCTCTTAAGTGAACGTCCTGTGTCCTGAGTGAACGTCCTGTGTTCTGAGTGAACTTCCCGTGTTCTGAGTGAACGTCCTGTGTCTTGGGTGAACGTCCTGTGTCCTGAGTGAAAGTCCTGTGTCCTGTGTGAACGTCCTGTGTCTTGGGTGAAAGTCCAGTGTCCTGTGTGAAAGTCCTGTGTCCTGTGTGAACGTCCTGTATCTTGGGTAAAAGTCCAGTGTCCTGTGTGAAAGTCCTGTGTCCTGTGTGAACGTCCTGTGTCCTGTGTGAAAGTCCAGTGTCCTGTGTGAACGTCCTTTGTCCTCAATGAACGTCCTGTGTCTTGGGTGAACGTCCAGTGTCCTGAGTGAAAGTCCTGTGTCCTGAGTGAACGTCCTGTGTCTTGAGTGAACGTCCTGTGTCCTGAGTGATCTTCCTGTGTCTTGGGTGAACGTCCTGTGTCCTGAATGAACGTCCTGTGCCCTGGGTGAACGTCCTGTGTCTTGGGTGAACGTTCTGTATCCTGAGTGAACTTCCTGTGTCTTGGGTGAACGTCTTGTGTCCTGAATGAACGTCCTGTGCCCTGGGTGAACGTCCTGTGTCTTGGGTGAACGTCCTGTGTCCTGAGTGAAAGTCCTGTGTCCTGAGTGAAAGTCCTGTGTCCTGAGTGAACGTCCTGTGTCTTGGGTGAACATCCTGTGTCCTGAGTGAACTTTCTGTGTCTTGTGTGAACGTCCTGTGTTCTGAGTGAAAGTCCTGTGTCCTGAGTGAAAGTCCTGTGTCCTGAGTGAACGTCCTGTGTCTTGGGTGAACATCCTGTGTCCTGAGTGAACTTCCTGTGTCTTGGGTGAACGTCCTGTGTCTTGGGTGAACGTCCTGTGTCTTTTGTGAACGTCCTGTGTCTTGGGTGAACGTCCCGTGTCTTGGGTGAACGTCCCGTGTCTTGGGTGAACGTCCCGTGTCTTGAGGGAACGTCCTGTGTCTTGGGTGAACGTCCCGTGTCTTGGGTGAACGTCCTGTGTCTTTTGTGAACGTCCTGTGTCTTGGGTGAACGTCCCGTGTCTTGGGTGAACGTCCCGTGTCTTGGGTGAACGTCCCGTGTCTTGGGTGAACGTCCTGTGTCTTTTGTGAACGTCCTGTGTCTTGGGTGAACGTCCCGTGTCTTGGGTGAACGTCCCGTGTCTTGGGGGAACGTCCTGTGTCTTGGGTGAACGTCCCGTGTATTGGGGAACGTCCCGTATCTTGGGGGAACGTCCTGTGTCTTGGGTGAACGTCCCGTGTCTTGGGGGAACGTCCTGTGTCTTGGGTGAACGTCCCGTGTCTTGGGGGAACGTCCTGTATCTTGGGGGAACGTCCTGTGTCTTGGGGGAACGTCCTGTGTCTTGGGGGAACGTCCTGTGTCTTGGGGGAACGTCCTGTGTACTGAGTGATCGTCTTCTGTCCTAAGTAAGCAATGTAACGAAAAAAAATTGCATTGATTGATTCCATCAATAGTGACATCAGGTGTCCGAGTGAGGATGTAGGTGAGTGAGGATGCTGGTGAGTGAGGATGTAGGTGAGTAGGATGTAGGTGAGTGAGGATGTAGGTGAGTGAGGATGTAGGTGAGTGAGGATGTAGGTGAGTGAGGATGTAGGTGAGTGAGGATGTAGGTGAGTGAGGATGTAGGTGAGTGAGGATGTAGGTGCGTAAGGATGTAGGTGAGTGAGGATGTAGGTGAGTGAGGATGTAGGTGAGTGAGGATGTAGGTGAGTGAGGATGTTGGTGAATGAGGATGTTGGTGAATGAGGATGTTGGTGAGTGAGGATGTAGGTGAGTGAGGATGTAGGTGAGTGAGGATGTAGGTGAGTGAGGATGTAGGTGAGTGAGGATGTAGGTGAGTGAGGATGTAGGTGAGTGAGGATGTTGGTGAGTGAGGATGTTGGTGAATGAGGATGTTGGTGAATGAGGATGTTGGTGAGTGAGGATGTAGGTGAGTGAGGATGTAGGTGAATGAGGATGTAGGTGAGTGAGGATGTAGGTGAGTGAGGATGTAGGTGAATGAGGATGTAGGTGAGTGAGGATGTTGGTGAGTGAGGATGTTGGTGAATGAGGATGTAGGTGAGTGAGGATGTTGGTGAATGAGGATGTAGGTGAGTGAGGATGTTGGTGAATGAGGATGTAGGTGAGTGAGGATTTAGGTGAATGAGGATGTAGGTGAGTGAGGATGTAGGTGAATGAGGATGTAGGTGAGTGAGGATGTTGGTGAGTGAGGATGTTGGTGAATGAGGATATAGGTGAGTGAGGATGTTGGTGAGTGAGGATGTTGGTGAGTGAGGATGTTGGTGAATGAGGATGTAGGTGAGTGAGGATGTTGGTGAGTGAGGATGTTGGTGAATGAGGATGTTGGTGAATGAGGATGTAGGTGAGTGAGGATGTTGGTGAATGAGGATGTAGGTGAGTGAGGATGTAGGTGAGTGAGGATGTAGGTGAGTGATAATGTAGGTGAGCGAGGATATAGGTGAGTGAGAAGTGTAGGTGAGTGAGGATGTTGGTGAATGAGGATGTAGGTGAGTGAGGATGTTGGTGAATGAGGATGTAGGTGAGTGAGGATGTTGGTGAATGAGGATGTAGGTGAGTGAGGATTTAGGTGAATGAGGATGTAGGTGAGTGAGGATGTAGGTGAATGAGGATGTAGGTGAGTGAGGATGTTGGTGAGTGAGGATGTTGGTGAATGAGGATATAGGTGAGTGAGGATGTTGGTGAGTGAGGATGTTGGTGAGTGAGGATGTTGGTGAATGAGGATGTAGGTGAGTGAGGATGTTGGTGAGTGAGGATGTTGGTGAATGAGGATGTTGGTGAATGAGGATGTAGGTGAGTGAGGATGTTGGTGAATGAGGATGTAGGTGAGTGAGGATGTAGGTGAGTGAGGATGTAGGTGAGTGATAATGTAGGTGAGCGAGGATATAGGTGAGTGAGAAGTGTAGGTGAGTGAGGATGTTGGTGAGTAAGGATGCAAGTGAGTGAGGATGTAGGTGAGTTAGGATGCAGGTGAGTGACGATACAAGTGAGTGAGGATTCAGGTGAGGATGCAGGTGAATGAGGATGCAAGAGATTAAGGATGCATGTGAGTGAATGAGAATGCGAGTGAATGAGGATGCGAGTGAATGAGGATACGAGTGAATGAGGATACGAGTGAATGAGGATACGAGTGAATGAGGATACGAGTGAATGAGGATACGAGTGAATGAGGATACGAGTGAATGAGGATACGAGTGAATGAGGATACGAGTGAATGAGGATACGAGTGAATGAGGATACGAGTGAATGAGGATACGAGTGAATGAGGATGCGAGTGAATGAGGATACGAGTGAATGAGGATACGAGTGAATGAGGATACGAGTGAATGAGGATACGAGTGAATGAGGATACGAGTGAATGAGGATACGAGTGAATGAGGATACGAGTAAGGATGCAAGTGAGTGAGAATACAAGTCAGTACAATCAGTCATTCTCTCTATAACTACTATTCACTACAAATAAGCCAGCGGAAGGTCTCGGTCAGATGACGAGAAGCTCCAACGGCGGGTCGTTATATGACTAAGACCCGCGTCATGTGGAGAAAATTTCTCCATGAAGGGGGGGTATCGGCCCCCTTCAGCCCTTTCAGCCCCCTGAGGGACTCAGCCCACCCTCTTTATTTACAAGTTAAGGCTATCATAAACTATCGTCTATGCCCAGACAACAAGAAATCAAGCATCTTATGTTAACTACTGTTGCAGTGTTAAGAAAGTAGGGAAATTATGCCGAAGTTCGCGATTTTGGGACCGCACCAAGAGGCGAGGCCCGCTCCAGGGTAGACTGCTTTAAAACCTGACGCAGACAACTTGTGCTTCACGGTAGAAGAACAAAGACACTAGTGATTCGGGCGTTTCTGTGTATCAGACAATCTCAACATTCGCAGTAGAAAGATTACAGTAAAGTATACTTATCTTCCTGTTTTGACATTACTGTGAAAGGACAAATATTGAAAGACAGTGTAGTGTAACAGTGTTCACTGAGAACATTCTTCATAGAGAAACAGTGCCACCGAGACACTACTTCAATCAAGACAGCGGATAACGGGGTAACACTTAAGGGTTCGATACATATACCCAGGTAAGTCTATTTAGGCATGTACTTAGTTCAGTTAACTGCTCAGCGGATAACTACGTCATAACCTATCAAGATTTCCAAAACACCTCGTCATACGCCGGGCCATTGAGCCCAAAAACATAAGTTGAGTCAGCATTCAGTTACTGAATGCTATGCTGACATAGCGCTCCTTAGGGGCAATTATTCTCACACTTACGTTTCCCTCATCAGCTACAGGCTGTAGAATAGCTGTTTCACGTCGGAGGAGTCGTCTGGGTCCAGCTGCAGAATGGCTGAGACAGCAATAAAGCTAAGTATCTTCATTCCTGTATACAGATATATAGCATATATTCTACATAATTCCTTTGGTGTACATACATACACCAAACCTTCACTGATCTACGCTTTCCTTCCTTTTTCATCAAAAACTGCAAGAAAAGAGCCATTCAGATCATGAATTCTCCACGCACTAACACCACTACTTACTCTGTTATAATTCTTCCATATAGCCAAGTTGCATTGAATGTCTCTGAAGTGCTCGCGCAAGCTAACACTAGAATCGCCACCGCAACTAGTACTTCCATGAAAGATCTAACTAGGACGAAATATAAAAACATTGAACCAATCAACGCAGGGGTTTATACTATTCCCTGTGGAGGTTGTGACAGAATATACGTAGGTGAAACAGCAAAAAAACTTGAAACATGTCTCACTAAACCCATAAATATATGCATATAGGAACGATAACTTGAACAATGTCTGCGTACAACACCAGAATTCCGCCAACCACCTAATCAAATGCAATGCCTTGAATCATCATTAATCACTATTTCTAAGACAATTAAACAGAATAAAGGCAGCGTCATCATTTCTGAAGTATTAGCAAGAATTCTCCTCAAAGAAATAAACCCCGCCTTCACATAGCAGCTACAACTACTACCACTACAACAAGTACTCGGCCAACATTATTACAGATAGGTCTGTGACTTTATGAAGCCTACTTGTATGGGCAAAACGTTGTCTTGCCGGTATTTGATACCATTTCTTTCCCTCCAATCTCATAGACACTTGTGTGCAGTTTTTCTTGGATTCTAGTGCCAGTGTCATAGTTTTAGATTAGGGCCTGCTTAGCCATCGCAGGTACACACTTTCCTTGGCAGGGTTATATCATCTTCG
Source organism: Cherax destructor (assembly GCA_009830355.1). Lineage (NCBI taxonomy): Eukaryota > Metazoa > Arthropoda > Malacostraca > Decapoda > Parastacidae > Cherax > Cherax destructor. The sequence continues at coordinate 50,265 of WNWK01010708.1, read as the reverse complement.
TATTAACGATATTAAAACTAGGGTCTCTTTCAAGAGTTGTGTATCGTTGTGCAGAACTATGGTAGCTTAAGGCAGGTCGAAGTAGAATACCTCTATACACGAACAATATATTTAAACATATATGTCGTGCCGAAGAGGTAAAACTTACGATTTTAGCTTAAATAGCAAAGCTCTTGTTGCCGAATAAGGAAGCGAAAAATTGTGTATGCGATAATTTCGCAAAAATCATTCTGAACCTAACGAAAAAATATATTTCATTGTGTTTGTTTATTATTAAATTAATGTAAATTTATCTAAAATATATTTAGTTGGATTAGGATAAATTAAATTGTGCTTATTATAATAAGGTTAGATAGTTTTATAAGGTTCTTTTGGTACAAAATTATTAATTTTTACATTAACATAAGTGAAAAAAATATATGTTTAAACCATCGTATTTCCTCGGATCATGGTACAACACTTAGCTCTGCTGGGTGCGTGTGATCTTTGGAGGATTGGGTGTCCTGTGGGTTAGTGTGTCGTGTGATTTTCGCTACCTATGAGGCAGGCCAAAACAACACGGATTCGAGCCCTCGACTAGTCACAATGTTTTTATTGAATAAATACCATTCGTTCGTGGTTACAATCCGATATATACTGCTTGTGGAGGCTAATACACCAAACAGGGAGTAGAATGAAATTAGCTCTGAGGCACCCACACCACCTTATGTCCTCGGATAACGGTACAATCCCTAGCTCTGCTGGTTGCGTGATCTTTGTAGGATTGGGTGGTCTTGTGGGTTAGAGTGTCGTGTGATTTTCGCTCACCATGAGGCGGGCCAAAACAACATGGGTCCGAGCCCGCGGCTAGTTGTTATTGAAAATATATATATATATATATATATATATATATATATATATATATATATATATATATATATATTGTGTGTGTGTGTGTTGTTGTGTGTGTGTGTGTGTGTGTGTGTGTGTGTGTGTTATTTTAACTGTATACGATACATGCGTAACAGTGTTATTCTCACTGTTACACACAAAATGCACAATGTTGTCATCAGTGTTTAAAGTTACTTTTACACAGCAGTGTTATTTCTTACTGTAAAGAGTTATTGTACATTCCTAGTGTTAACGTTACATTCTTATAGGAATGTTACTTCTCAGTGTTATAATAATATCTTTATTCACTACAAGTACACGTACAAGGTATACAGACCATAGTTGACATCAACATACTGCTATATAGAAAGCTCCTTGTTATGCAGAGCATTTCGGGCAAATTAGGTCAATTTTGTCCCAGGATGCGACCCACACCAGTCGACTAACACCCAGAAACCTATTTTACTGATGGGTGAACATAGACAACCGGTGTAAGGAAACACGTCCGATGTTTCCACCCCTTCGCCGGGAATCGAACCCGGACACTCACCGTGTGAAGGGAGAGCTTTTGCCTCCAGGCCACGTTACATTCTCACAGAAATGTTACTTCTCAGTGTTAAACGTTACATTCTCACCACAATATTCTTTTCACTCTTCGTCGCCTTTACATTAAATATTAAAAAAAAACGAGAATTATAATACACATGTAGTATTTTTACAGAGATTTGGTGCGAGGGATACCACAGACAGCTGCTGCCGACGGTATTAGCTCATTTCAAGGCTTATGCCTCATCATGGACACTGTTTGCCAGGGATTAAACACATTATAAATGAGAAAGTCTACACAACCGTTATCCCAAGCTGAGAAAACCTCTCTCTCTCTCTCTCTCTCTCTCTCTCTCTCTCTCTCTCTCTCTCTCTCTCTCTCTCTCTCTCTCTCTCTCTCTCTCTCTCTCTCTCTCTCTCTCTCTCTCTCTCTTCTCCCTCCCTCTATCTCCTTCCTCTCTCTTTCCCTATCTTCCTTCCTGTCTCTCTGTCGCTCTCTCTCTTCCTCTCCATTCTTCTTCATCTCTCATAATATACAATTTCTATACAGTGGTCTCTTAAGCAAGGCTCACCTGTTCTCTCTTTAAAGACTAAACTGTGATTTTCAACAATTTGGAAGCAACTCTGAAGAAAATCAGGAAAATTGATACAGTACACACTGCAAGTGTAGTCACAGTACACACTGCAAGTGTAGACACAGTACACACTGCAAGTGTAGACACAGTACACACTGCAAGTGTAGACATAGTACACACTGCAAGTGTAGACACAGTACACACTACAAGTGTAGTCACAGTACACACTGCAAGTGTGGACACAGTACACACTGCAAGTGTAGTCACAGTACACACTACAAGTGTAGTCACAGTACACACTGCAAGTGTAGTCACAGTACACACTGCAAGTGTAGACACAGTACACACTGCAAGTGTAGACACAGTACACACTGCAAGTGTAGACACAGTACACACTGCAAGTGTAGACACAGTACACACTGCAAGTATAGACACAGTACACACTGCAAGTGTAGACACAGTACACACTACAAGTGTAGACACAGTACACACTACAAGTGTAGTCACAGTACACACTGCAAGTGTAGTCACAGTACACACTGCAAGTGTAGACACAGTACACACTGCAAGTATGGACACAGTACACACTGCAAGTGTGGACACAGTACACACTACAAGTGTAGTCACAGTACACACTGCAAGTGTGGACACAGTACACACTGCAAGTGTAGTCACAGTACACACTACAAGTGTAGTCACAGTACACACTGCAAGTGTAGTCACAGTACACACTGCAAGTGTAGACACAGTACACACTGCAAGTATGGACACAGTACACACTGCAAGTGTAGACACAGTACACACTGTAAGTGTAGTCACAGTACACACTGCAAGTGTAGACACAGTACACACTGCAAGTGTAGACACATTACACACTGCAAGTGTTGATACAGTACACACTGCAAGTGTAGATACAGTACACACTGCAAGTGTAGACACAGTACACACTACAAGTGTAGACACAGTACACACTACAAGTGTAGACACAGTACACACTACAAGTGTAGACACAGTACACACTGCAAGTGTAGATACAGTACACACTGCAAGTGTAGACACAGTACACACTACAAGTGTAGACACAGTACACACTACAAGTGTAGACACAGTACACACTACAAGTGTAGACACAGTACACACTACAAGTGTAGACACAGTACACACTACAAGTGTAGACACAGTACACACTACAAGTGTAGACACAGTACACACTACAAGTGTAGACACAGTACACACTACAAGTGTAGACACAGTACACACTACAAGTGTAGACACAGTGCACACTACAAGTGTAGATACAGTACACACTACAAGTGTAGACACAGTACACACTACAAGTGTAGACACAGTACACACTACAAGTGTAGTCACAGTACACACTACAAGTGTAGACAGTACACATTACAAGTGTAGACACAGCACACACTACAAGTGTAGACACAGTACACACTACAAGTGTAGTCACAGTACACACTACAAGTGTAGACACAGTACACACTACAAGTGTAGACACAGTGCACACTACAAGTGTAGAAACAGTACACACTACAAGTGTAGACACAGTACACACTACAAGTGTAGACACAGTACACTCTACAAGTGCAGAAAGAACACACAAGTGTAGACACAGTACACACTACAAGTGTAGACACAGTACACACTACAAGTGTAGACACAGTGCACACTACAAGTGTAGACACAGTACACACTACAAGTGTAGACACAGTACACACTACAAGTGTAGACACAGTACACACTACAAGTGTAGTCACAGTACACACTACAAGTGTAGACAGTACACATTACAAGTGTAGACACAGTACACACTACAGTGTAGTCACAGTACACACTACAAGTGTAGACACAGTACACACTACAAGTGTAGACACAGTGCACACTACAAGTGTAGACACAGTACACACTACAAGTGTAGACACAGTACACACTACAAGTGTAGACACAGTGCACACTACAAGTGTAGACACAGTACACACTACAAGTGTAGACACAGTGCACACTACAAGTGTAGACACAGTGCACACTACAAGTGTAGACACAGTGCACACCACAACAATGAACCTTCAAGTCGAGATCCTTCAATTTGGTTTAAGTCTCTTGATCAAAGGGACTGGAGCTACTGTCTGATTAAACCTGATTGTCTCTGATTCTCCAGGCTCTATATAGCCATATGGGTTTAGTGCTTCTAAATGATAAATTAACGATACCAATAACAGTATAATAATAATAATAATAATAAAAATATAGTAACTAATTAATAACTAAATACTACTATTACTATTACTAATAATAATAATGGTGGGTGGTTAATTAATGTCTACACTTTAATTGCCTGGGTTATTAGTCACAATTACAACTAAAATACTGCCCGTCCAGTAGTTAATTACAGTTCCTATGATGATCCGAATGATTCTCTTGTTGACACCCCTGAGCTCCACACATCCTCTCATGGACCAGTAATTAGTTTTAAGCACAGGCTGGTTTTCATTACCCAATAATCACCCCTAAATGTCCTCGACTAATCTTTATATTGACTTAAAGGTCATTCTTGGCAGTGAGCCGTATAGTCAATTTATGATAATTAAAGGGCAAGTAAGAGCCAGCTGCCTTTTATGGATGATTTCAGTACGGCACAGTTTGCAACCTGGTAATTAAAGGTATAATTCCTAGAGAATAATGGTCACTGCCTGTAGTCTTAAAGTACCCTACATACCGGTGATTGTGGCAGCACTCACTGAGTGATTCCTGGCTGTACCGGGTGCTGAAGAGCAAGTCATGACTGCTACTGTTATACAACTGATTAACTCTTGCTGTCAGCTACGATGGCTCGGAGTTCTCACTGTTACTGTCTCGCTGCCTTGCTTGCTGCTGGATGTCACTGCAATTACACTGTTAGAAGGCACTGCAGTTCCATTGACAACCTCTGTCTGCTTTACCGAATACTGTCCTTCACTGAGTACATTGCCGGCTACACTGGCAGCTTGTATAAACTGCTGACTATATACTTTGGTTGCTGGTATTGACTGCTGACTATATACATTGGTTGCTGGTATTGACTGCTGACTATATTGGCAGCTGGAATACACTTCCGGCTGCAGTGGCAGCTGTTATACACCACATATGTTGGCTACACCCTCTCTCCCCTTCCCCACTCACAGCTGCTTCTGCACTTTTTTAATTGCTGTTGTGGACAGCTGACTCACTGTTCATTGCTAATGCTGCTACAGCTGGGATACACAGTGTTACTGCTGCAGTTGATGTCACCAGATTCGCTCAGCTCGACATCACATCTGTCCGAGAACTCCACTAGACTTCCGTCACTAGACTACTGTAATTAGACTGTTGTTATTGACTCTCCCCTACACCTCTCAACATGTTACTTCATTAACATCTTAATTTCTTTCCAGAATTGCTTGAAATTTTGATAATGATTATGTCGTGAAAATTACGAGGTTCATGGAAATAAATGGTATAAAATACCGACACAATGGAAAAATAAACACAAAAGCAGTATAATGTGATCCTTTATTGACAACGTTTGTGACTCGATAAAGCCCACTGTGTGGGCGAAACGTTGTCAATAAAGGATCACATTATACTGCTTTTGTGTTTATTTTTCCTTTACGAGGTTCATCAAGTGTATTTTCGCGAAAATGTTAGATTTTCAAAATTGAATCGAGGTTTGTACCGAGTTTTTAAAAGTACGTATTATTCAGGGGGTTGAAGAGGGGTTATTGAGGTTGTCTGGTCATTTAGAGAGGATGGAGTAAAGTAGGTTGACTTGGAGGTGTATAAAACAGCCCGTGAAATCTTAAAAATAACTTGTATATTGAGTCTCTTTAAGGCATTCAGTAGGACTGATAAATTCTCAGTGTATGGCAGGAAAAGCAGATTCTTGTTATGAGGGGTTATTCTAGGTTCAGTCCTATGATAAGTTTTTCTAGCTGCCAACAAAGTTGTCTCTACAAACTCCTTTGTTTATGTTGATTTTTTTTTTTTTTTTTTTGCAGATTGAAATAAATAATTTTATCATTGACAATGATATAAAAAAAATATTTTGGACCCAGCCAAAGAAACCTCACCTAACTTATCTTAACCTAACATATATTTTTAGCTAATTTGTGTAACATACTCATAGGTCAGGCAAAATTTATTTAATGTTGTTTAAAATAAATTATATATATATTTTTCGTTATGCTCAGATTAAATTTCGCAGAGTTATGGAAAAAACTAGTTTACTCTCTGCTTATTCGAGAGAAAACGCTTACTTTTTAGGCCAAATACTTGATGATAATGTAGTTATGATAATGATCATAGCTGCAGCACACTGCTGATGTATCCAATTTTGTATAACAGAAAAAATATAGTATATTATTTTGCAAAATATATAACTAAAACAATATTTTAGTTTCTAAATGATTTGTTCTCTGTTTTCCTGGTCTGCTTCACCTGTGAAACCTTTCACACAACTACTGAAACAATTACAAAAAAATGCTGAAAGGAAATTTGTATTTGCACAACCGCATTTGCTTGTGTGGGAAAGTGTTTCACTCTCACTGGAGCACTTTACTGATATCAAAATACCTGAAGGTTCTAATGCAACATTATCCTGCACAGTTAGAGGAAGCAAGCATTTGGAAGCAATATTCTTGTAATAACCGAAATGCAGTGGACTTAATGCAGAAGATTGTTCAAAGATGTGCGCCTTTTACATTCTGCAGAAAGGATTTGTTTGTCGATGGTAATGCACAAAGCTTCGATGTTTCAGTACAATCTCGTAACATTTTCGTTGATCGTGATTTTATTCATGATTCTGTTGTAGACAAACTTTTTGCTCTATTATTACATGTATTCGCGTATTTTGAAGCTTTCTGATTGATGTGGCTAATATTTACAATGGCTTCCCCAAACATGGATGATCACTATAGCCTGTGGCACATTAATTTTAATCACTTTTATTTATTGTCATCAATCCTCTCATATATATCGTCCTTCGCCCAGCAGTAATTGGTGTTGTAGCAGCTCCAGTGCCACGGTGCGGGTGCCAGGACGAGGTACCTCGGCTGCCTTCCTCTTTTCCATTACTCTCTTCACAGTGTCAAGATCCCAGTGGTAGGGTTTGTTTTCAATCGTGTCATTACGATTTCGTGAGTCGTTCGCATAAGAATATTACGTCTAGGAAATTTTAAGGAGTGTTCCTCTGCCATTGAATACATGTACTGGAGGAAGCGATCTGGTACTCCTGTAACTACAACTTTATCATCAAATGATCCCATCTTAAAATATAAATTTCCAACATTCTTCATACACAGCTTCAGGCCCAATGATCCAATGGTGTTTCCCATTACCCTGTAACAGTTTTTAGTTGCGCTCCAAGTACAGGTATGTCGTGCCGATTAGGTAAAACTTGCGATCTTGGCTTAAATAGCAACGCTCTTCTTGCCGAATAAGGCAAGCGAAAATTTTTGTATGCAAAAATATCTCAAAAATCATTTTGAACCTAACGAAAAAAATATGTTTCATTGTGTTTGTTTATTATTAAATTATTGGAAACTCGTCTAAAATATATTTAGTTGAATTTGGCTAAATTAAATTTCGATGGTTATAATAAGTTGAAGTAAGTTTTCTAAGGTTCTTTTGGTACAAAATTATTAATTTTTACATTAACATAAATGTAAAAAAATATATCTTTAAACGTATAAGAGATAATTTTAGAAAGGACTTAATTTTAAATGAGTGCTTGCTAATTGACCAGGTATAACAATAAACCTTCCCTATCTCATACATAACCCCTACATACCGCTTAAGATTAATTATTGATACTCAATGAATGAACCTAAGTAAATTAGCCCCAAAAAAAAAATTATCTGAAATTTATTAAAATATTAATGTTGGTAGAATTACCGACAATATGTTAGGTAAAAGGACACAAGTGCAACTAATGTGACATTTTATTGTGGCAACGTTTCGCTCTCCAGGAGCTTTATCAAGCTCATGGAGCGAAACGTTGCCACCTAACAAAGTCTAGTTATAGAATCACATCAAATCTTATGATTACAGGAATTGATCCTGATATCAACCTATTATTAAATGACTTACATGATTCCAACAGCAACTGTAACTATTACACAGCAGATCAAGCAAAGACATTACTCAGAGCCAACAATAACATAACTATCTTCAATTACAATGTTAGATCTTTGAGCAAACATTATGATGACCTCACAGCACTACTCCAATCCCTCCAGACCAATATGTCAATCATCACACTCACTGAGACCTGGCTAAAGCCTGATACTACAGGTGTCTATGCCATCCCAGGTTACACAGCCATTCACAACTGCAGGACAGATCAGCGAGGGGGTGGAATAGCTATATATTACACAGATCAACTTGAATGTATTAATAACTCTTGCATAATGGATGAGCATGGAGAATATATTATAGCTAAATTTAAATCAAAAGACCTGCAAAAAACCCTCACAGTGATAAACATCTACAGATTACCACAGTCAAACATTCACCATTTTAGTGAAAAACTAGGTAACCTGATAACTGATGCACACATGAACAAAGACCATTTGCTGCTCACAGGAGATTTCAATATAAATCTCCTACACGACCAGGACCCACAAGTAACAGAATTCACAAACACTATGAGCAACTGCTTGTTACTACCAACAATATCAAAACATACAAGAATTTCCGAGACTAGTACTTCATTACTAGACCACATCTGGACTAATACTATATCCCCTCTAAAATCAGGCATAATCACAGACAACACCACAGACCACTATCCGACCTTTCTCATAACTAACCTTGGTAAATTGCCCCTAGATATTACAAAAGTTACCTTCAGACTACATAATGAGTCAGCTGTAAAAAACTTTATAACAGCTATGATTAACATTGACTGGCATAATGAGATAGAAACATATACAGATACTAATGAATGCATCAAGAATTTCCTTAACAAAACCCACCACCTCTATAACAAACATTGCCCTAAAAAAACTAAACAGATCACAGCTAAGAGACTTAACAATCCCTGGTTAACACCCAGCATTCTTAAATCCATTAACAAAAGGCACCAATATGAAAAACAATACAGAAGGGGTCTAATAACCAGAGAACAATCCAAACGCTACTCATCAATCCTTACCAGCCTGATAAGAAGATCAAAAAAATTGTATTATGAGAACAGACTCCAGAACATAAAAGGTGATATGAAAAAGACCTGGAAGACCCTATCTGCAATTCTAGGAAATAATAAGATAGCGAAAAACAACACCATCAAATTATCAAGAGCAGATGAACCCCTACTCTCACCTACTGAGACAGCAAACAGACTTAATGTTTTCTTCTCCACCATAGGAAAGAATCTAGGGAGTAAAATCCCAAGCTCAAACACCCGTCCAACAGACTACCTCACAAACACCTACCCTAATACGCTATTCCTAGGTCCTACCAACCCAATTGAAGTCTCGCTCATAATCAACACCCTTAAAAACAAGGCAGGAGACATAAACAGCTTACCAACTTTTATGTACAAAAAAGCTTCACAGGTACTGTCACCAATTATAGCAACACTATTCAATAAATCCATTGAAGCCTCTACCTTTCCATCAATTCTCAAAATAGCTAGGGTCACCCCGATCCACAAAGGTGATCAAATAGACCTGAATAATTATAGACCAATTTCTAATTTACCATTGCTTTCTAAAATCTTCGAAAAATTAATTCATAGGCAAATCTATTCCTACCTCGTCTCACACAATGTACTCAACCCCTGTCAATTTGGATTCAGGACAAACAAGAGCACAAACGATGCTATTATGCACATGTTGGAGTTAATATATACAGCACTTGAGAAGAAAGAAGTCCCACTGGGAATCTTCATTGATCTACGCAAAGCTTTTGATACAGTCGACCATGATTTACTGCTCACAAAATTAACACACTATGGTATAAGGGGGCACCCACTCAACTACCTAAAGTCATACCTCACCAACAGAAGCCAATACGTGTACACAAATGGAGCGAACTCTTCCACACAAAAAATTACAGTCGGAGTCCCTCAAGGAAGTGTCCTGGGGCCACTCCTATTCCTCATTTACATAAATGACCTACCGAATGCATCACAACTACTCAAACCCGTTTTATTTGCAGATGACACAACATATGTCTTCTCTCACCCAAATCCAGTTATACTGGCCAACACTGTTAATGCAGAATTACAGAAAATATCAACATTGATGACGACTAACAAGCTTACTCTCAATACTGACAAGACCTACTTCATACAGTTTGGAAGCAAAGCCACAAATGTTCCACTTAACATAACACTTAATGGTACACCCATCACAAGACTCACAGAGGGAAAATTCCTAGGAATCCACCTTGACAGTAGCCTTAAATTCCAACCACACATACAACAAATTTCCAAGAAAATCTCAAAGACAGTAGGCATATTATCAAAGATACGCTATTATGTACCACAATCAGCTCTCCTTGCACTATATCAATCACTTATCTACCCTTATCTCACCTATGGAATCTGTGCATGGGGATCAACAACATTAAATCACCTTAGACCACTCATAACACAACAAAAGGCCGCAGTCAGAATGATAACAAATTCCCACTCTAGACAGCATACTCCACCAATATTCAAAAGTCTCAAACTACTCACCGTAAAGAACATTCATACTTATTCTTGTGCCTACTACATATATAAAACTTTACACTCTAATATAAACCCTCCGCTCAAAATTCTCCTCACCAACTTTAATAGGACCTATGACCACAACACAAGACACAGATCACTTTTTGATATACCCCGTGTTCATATCAACCTATGTAAAAATTCTATGCACATAAAGGGCCCCAGAATCTGGAATTCACTACCAGTAAATATTAAGATAATCTTGTCTGAAAATCAATTTAAGACTCAACTCAAAAACCACCTACTCACCCAAAACTAAATGATCATACTATAAACTACTCTGAAAAATGTTCATTATTACTTTCCTATACGATAATCTCAATTTTTAATAATATGTTACTATTATGTTACCCCCTACTCAATCAAAACTAAATACTCATATTATAAGTTAATGTCAAAAATGCTCAATGTTATTTTCCTTAAGATAATCTCAATTCCTTATTACCATTACTGTAACAATCTAATATCATTATATAATAATTTAAACAGTAAAATTTCATCATATTGTAATTTTGAAAACAATTTTTAACTAGAATAAACTCAATAAATTTCTCTAATATTAAGTACATAGTCTTTAAGTTACTAGAATAAGCTGCCCCTAATGCCATGGCATGTCAGTGGCTCTCCTTGCACTCAATTTACATTGTAACTACCAATACCTATGTAATCTGCAATCTGCAACGAAATAAAATTTACTTTACTTTACTTTACTTTACTTAACTATATTCACCTGCAGTGCATAATCAATATTTTCAATTAATCAATCTGATAAAGTTGACTGATTAACTAAGTTGCATAACTTAACTGCTGACAAAACTACAGGAGGGTCGTCTGGAGTGAGTGAAGTTGTGACGACCAGGCAGTGAGTACTGGGGATCCCAGTGTGACGACCAGGCAGTGAGTACTGGGGATCCCGGTATGACGACCAGGCAGTGAGTACTGGGGATCCCAGTGTGACGACCAGGCAGTGAGTACTGGGGTTCCCAGGGTGACGACCAGGCAGTGAGTATTGGGGATCCCAGTGTGACGACCAGGCAGTGAGTACTGGGGATCCCAGTGTGACGACCAGGCAGTGAGTACTGGGGATCCCAGTGTGACAAACAGGCAATAAGTACTTGGGATCCCAGTGTGACGAACAAGCAGTGAGTACTGGGGATCCCTGTGTGACGACCAGGCAGTGAGTACTGGGGATCCCGGTGTGACGACCAGGCAGTGAGTACTGGGGATCCCAGTGTGACGACCAGGCAGTGAGTACTGGGGTTCCCAGTGTGACGACCAGGCAGTGAGTATTGGGGATCCCAGTGTGACGACCAGGCAGTGAGTACTGGGGATCCCAGTGTGACGACCAGGCAGTGAGTACTGGGGATCCCAGTGTGACAAACAGGCAATAAGTACTTGGGATCCCAGTGTGACGAACAAGCAGTGAGTACTGGGGATCCCTGTGTGACGACCAGGTACTGAGTACTGGAGATCTCGGTGTGACGACCACACAGTGAGTACTGGGATCTCGGTGTGACAACCACATAGTGCGTAATAGGGATCCCTGTTACGACCACACAGTGAGTACTGGGGTTCTTTGTGTGACGACCACACAGTGAGTACTGGGAATCCGTGTGACGACCCCACAGTGAGTACTGGGGATCCCTGTGACGACCCCACAGTGAGTACTGGGGATCCCTGTGTGACGACCACACAGTGAGTACTGGAGATCCCTGTGTGACGACCACACAGTGAGTACTGGGAATCCGTGTGACGACCCCACAGTGAGTACTGGGGATCCCTGTGTGACAACCACACAGTGAGTACTGGGAATCCGTGTGACGACCCCACAGTGAGTACTGGGGATCCCAGTGTGACGACCACACAGTGAGTACTGGAGATCCCTGTGTGACGACCCACAGTGAGTACTGGGGATCCCTGTGTGACGACCACACAGTGAGTACTGGGGATCCCTGTGTGACGAACACACAGTGAGTACTGGGGATCACTGTGACGACCACACAGTGAATACTGGGGATCCCTGTGTGACGAACACATAGTGAGTACTGGGAATCCCGACTAACTTCGCTTCCCTCGTCCATCATATTTCTGAGCAAAGATTTTCCATATTTTTTTTTTTTTTTGGTATTCTAATTTAATTTGTAACTGGTGCATGTCATCTCATGGCTTCTATTTACACGCCAACATTATGTTCAGTTATTTAATATTTAGTAATTTAGTAATTAAATAACTAGCCAAAGGTTGAGCAAATAACCTTGCTCTGAATTGCGTCTCTAATATACTTCAGTAATATTAATGTGTTACGTAATTTACATGAGTATGCAGGCAACCATTACACCATGTGACACAAGTTTTCCTGCACTTATGACACACTGTTTCCTGAATGAGAGGACGACCGGTGTCATGAGACGACAGACATTGAGAATGAGACTTAGGTACCCAGCCAATACAACATTACGTCTGTATCTGGACGTGATCCAGTGCTCCACCAGACACCTACCTCCATGCGCTACTAACACAGAGAACATGTGAGTGTACATTGTACATACCCTGTCTGGCATTACGTGTACTTCTTTAATATTCACATATGCATATTTTTTACAGATTCTAAACACAGTACCAAAAATTACATTACGCCGAATATGAATATAAATGTTAATGAATGTAATTTAATGGTATAATTATTAATTTTTATTGATATAAACAAAAATAATTAATGTTGCAAGTTACATTCAGTATGTGATCAAATATAATCATAGACGAAATGTCTCAAGAAAGATTTCAGTGTAAACACTGTTTTTGTAACTTACATTTCCCGCACTTGTTACTCAACGTTTCGCGCACAAGATGTGCAATGTTTCCTGCACATGTGACACAGTTTCCTGCACATGTGACACGAGGTTTCTTCCCCCATGTGACACGGCGTTTCTTGTACATAAACAACTTTGTCTGCACATGTGATGCAGTTTGTTGCTTACAGTAAACAAAGGGCAGGGTTCACCCTGCCTAAAAAATTAATGATAATTGCATTACCCGCCGGAATATTATACATAATAAATATATTCGGCGAAGCTTTTAACGAGGGAATGAACTGAAAAATGGAAGAGGAGGAAAAGAAAGGTGGAGGAATTAAAATTAGGAAGATGAGAATAAGGAGAAAGAGGAGGAGAAGAAGGAGTAGGAATGAGGAATAACGACCAGGACGATAAATGAAGAGAGGAAGAATAAGAATGAGGGTGAGGTAGAACTGAATAGTGACAGAGTGAAGATTAGGAACATAAAGGAGAAAGCCATTTAAAAAATAATGGATGGAGATAAAAGGCTGAGAAGGGAAACACGAGAGAGAGCAGATGATAAAAGTTTGGAATTAAGATGATGGAGAGAAGATGATTTGAAGGAGACAGCGACAATGTTCCCCCAGGGGGTAAAATATATGTTCTTGGACAGGCGCTAAACCCGTAAGGGGGACGGGTCATTTCACTTCCTGGGGAGTGGAAGGAAAACCTAGTCTGATCTGAGGAAAAGGAAGATTGCTCCAATTCCATGGATGAAGAACCCTTCATCAGCATAAATGCATCTCTGATGAAGACTGCAATTACTTCTGTTGCTCTCCCATTACTTCTGTTGTTCTCCCATTATGTCTGTTGCTCTCCAATTACGTCTGTTGCTCTCCAATTACGTCTGTTGCTCTTCAATTACGTCTGTTGCTCTCCAATTACGTCTGTTGCTCTTCAATTACGTCTGTTGCTCTTCAGTTACGTCTGTTGCTCTTCAGTTACGTCCCTCTCCTCAATTTAGAAATTGAGTTCTCTGTAAAATTACTGTGTTTAATGCGAATTAAAAATATTGCTACATCAGCATTATCCATTCACGAATAATAATAATAATAATAATAATAATAATAATAATAATAATAATAATAATAATAATAATAATAATAATAATAATAATAATAATAATATATTATTATTATTATTATTATTATTATTATTATTATTATTATTATTATTATTTTATTATTATTATTATTGTTATTATTTTTCACTTATAATTCTGGTGGTTTCTATAAATTCATAATTTACAGAAGCCACCCAAATGTAACTTGTATGTAGACAGCCTGTACTGTCTGCATAGACAGCCTCTGCTGTCTGCCTGCCGAGCAAATGTAAGCTGTAAGTCTACATAGCTGGTTCCTATAGTTTCCACCAGAGGGCAAACTTGGTGGGCATACCCACTTCAGCCTGCCCACCCTTGTCTCTCTCTCACTTGGCGTCCAGGAATAGCTCAGTCAACAGGCCTTACCTCTCCGTCTCTCTCTCCCTCGGGCATGGCCCCTCGGGCCTGGTCACAAACACAGCCTGTGTACCCATACCGCAAATAAAGTAAAAAGCCTCCGAAGCCTTATCATTCATTCCCGCTACCAAGAAGACGCAAATAACTTTAGAAAACATTGGTGGACAGCGGTGGTCGCAGCAGTTGTGCTGCCCGTGAGGGAAGGAAGAGGAATGAAGTCATCTTCACTTCATCAGCCTACATAAGAAGCATCCATCTCTCAACGAGTTATCCTGATGTCGTGTCTGCAAATCTCAGCATCCAGACACAGGTACAAGCAGGATCCACGCCGAAATTTGTCGAATTTCTCCGAGAAATATGAGAAATATAAGTGTTGTCTCTGTCGACTCCAAACAACAGCTTCCCACGCTGTTTCTCAGTCACGTGATCAGCCTTACCAGCATGTTCTGCTCCTGTTGTTCAGCTGAGTTTTTGGTGATTTCAGCATCCACTGTGAGCGTGTCTCCCTTGTGTGTTATGAGGTGAGAGTAGGGAACGGCCAGGTTCCTCGCCTCTCACCCAGGCACTCACGCCGCTACACACTCCCTCTCTGCCATGTTCCCTGTGAATTTCCTTGTGAATTCTTGCCAGAACTGTGTATCCAAGTAATCACCAAGCCACGGTGATCACCAAGCCACGTGGTGTGAGCAAGCCATGTGGATTACAAAGCCAGATGTCCCAGGCCACATGCTGTGGTCTGCTGCCGTATCAACCCATGACATCACCACAATGCTGCCCGGCTCCACTGACATCACTCGCGATGTTACTCCATGGCATCCATCACGACGTCACTCCAGAATGTCACCTCGCGACGTTACCCACGATGTTGCCTGATGTCACATCGCGATGTCACCCCATGACATCCCTCAAGACGTCACCATGCGATGTCTGCTGACGTCACCTCGTGATGTCCCCATGACATCACCTCACGACGTCACGTCTGACATCAACACATGTCACGAGTGTTGTAGTTTCACAGTTAGCAAACTGTTACATTATTTTCGAGAAGTTTGAGAGAAGATAAGTTGAGTGTTAATTAATTCCTCTCAGTCAGTGTTCTCACATGTTCGTGAATGGCTTAGTGTATTTTTTTGCACAGAAAAGCGTCATTTGCTAGTAAGCTATGTTGTACCGCATGTGCAGTATGTGTGTGCAGTTTCTCGTGTGTCCTATGTAGCACCTGTGTGTTACTTTGTCACCCAGTGTGACCCCGCGTGCTTGACAGCTAACATTTGTCAGTTCAGGCATCAACGAGCATCCGAGTTCCTTGTACAGAAAGCTCTTTATGTTCGCCGCTCGTAGATGCCTCTGCTGAATCGTACCCATGATGGATTCTCCCATCGAGGACCCATTCCACTTCACCTTCTGACTGTCAGACTGCAGTTACTGTAGACGACCAGTCTGGGGATGCTTAGACCTTTCCTCTGCTGTAACTTCAACTGTCGAGAGAATGTCACTCGTCAAGCCGCAGTTAAGCCTGTTGGCAGGTGACTGTCAGCCTCGTGTCACAGCTTCAGTGAGCAGCCTGAACAAAGGTCATGTAACTTGCTGCTAGCCCACTCACTGCAGTAAGGTGTATGCTGTTACGACCTCCAGATGTTTAGTCGAGTCATCCCTGTCACGACTCACTCCACACTCGCCGGCAGTGGCAGCCCCAGCGACAGTACCAGTCAAGAAATTGTCCTTCTGTGTCGCTTGCCAGAAGAAGTCCTGCCCTGTTGCAACTACTGACGATGCTTCACTTGAGGGCACCAGCAGGTTGTGCCCCAGGTTGAGTGAACCCTGCAGCTACTACTACAATGACTGCTTCATCATACAAGAGGAGACTGTACCCTGTTACGTCACAGCTCAGCTGCAGCGATGTCTCCAGTGTTGCAGTATCTGTCCAGACACAGAAAGGCGTGCAGTGATGCATCAACGCTCACTGCCTAAGACCACGAAGCACACCTTTTTTTTCTTCCCTCTCTACCTGGAGTCTACCTGGAGAGAATTCCAGGGGTCAACGCCCCCGCGGCCCGGTCCGTGACCATGTCCATATGTATGTGTATGTATGTATTTTTTTCTTTCATGTTCTGTGCCCTGTTCTTGCGAGAGAGAGACAGAGTTTTTTTACTGCCAGTCATGGTCAGGGTTGATCATGGGTGCGTGGCCGAGCGATGTAGACAGCCTGTACTGTCTGTATAGACAGCCTCTGCTGTCTGCCTGCCGAGCATATGTAAGCTGTAAGCCTACATGGCTAGTTCCCATAGTTTCCACCAGAGGGCAAGCCTGGTGGGCATACCCACTTCAGCCTGCCCACCCTTGTCTCTCTCTCACTTGGCGTCCAGGCATCCCTCAGTCAACAGGCCTTACCTCTCCGTCTCTCTCTCCCTCGGGCATGGCCCCTCAGGCCTGGTCACAAACACACAGCTTGTGTACCCATACCGAAAATAAAGTAAAAGCCTCCAAACCCTTATCATTCATTCCCGCTACCAAGAAGACGCAAATAACTTTAGAAAACATGCACAAGTGTATTACATTAATAAAATGTGATTATTATTAAAAACATGTATATTTTCAATGACTTTATTGTATATTTTGGTATTTTATTCAGTACCTATGTTAAAGTTAAGAAAACGAATGTAAGGAGTGATGGTACTTACACTCGGAGGTACTCCTTCTCAGCACATGAGTGCATGTTACTCGTAGTGGCCGTATTCCCACTCTGGGGAATATTTTGGTCGTACGACTGTGGCCTTCTGCTGGTTCCTCGATACACTCATTAAAAAAAATTATTAAATCTTGAGACATGATGTTAGGTCTTCCTCTTTATATTAAAAGAAACTAGATGATACATAAGTGTTGAAAAGAGATGGAACATTTGTATTGAAGGTAAAAAGAAACAAGTGCAACTAATGTGGCATTTTATTGTGGCAACGTTTCGCTCTCCAGAAGCTTTGCACTTGTTTGCTTTTACTTAACATATTGTCGGTAATTCTATCACCATTAATACATTTGCATTGAAGCTCAGATAGTACTATAACATTTAAATCTAGATGGTGCATTAGGATTGAAAACTAGATGGTTCAATGTTCCTCTAAATTACCTATCACACAGCAGCAGACTACAGTCGCAGACTTACTGTGGGACAACACATCTTATCACTGGGCTAAGAAAAATTCCTACTTTCAACTATAATTTTGGCACCATGGTGCAGGTGTACAGGTGTAGGGTTGTCACCTGGTGGTCTCTGGTTTATCATGGTGCAGGAGAGATGACTAGACGGATTTTGGTCACCCCACGATGCGAGAAAGGTATTCCCATATTGCATAAGTTGAGTCACCTGTACCTTAATGCATGTGATTGGAACAGTGCAGAATGCGGCAAAAATTTGTAATGCATTTAAATAGCGAATCAGAATCATTTACAAGTTATCATTTGAAAATTTATATTCCAATTCCATTTATAAAAATGGCAAAATGGGACATACACAGTCCAAATCTTATTCAAATCTTCCAATAATAAATGCCACCTTTGAAGCTAAACTGACGAGGCATTCTCTTGTTATCTCAGAGAGACCAGTTTGCTGAAAATACGTATGAAAGTTTACTTCATTAAATTTAAAAAACGCCCTAAAATCGGTAATTTTCAGTTTTCTTTTCTCATTTACATTATATTTAAAATTCTATACAAAGTAATAATAAAGCTACTTTTATTTTTCATTTTGCACGAAATTCCAATTGGATAAAATTACTGAAAATGGGCAAATTGATACTCCATAGACAGAGTCAATGAAAAAACAATTCCGATTAAGATTCAATAGTGGTTACGGTTTGAAGACGATTAGAGAAGGCATTCTCCAGTAATTATTCTGATTCCAACGATTCCAAATTTTCTTAACAGTCTCAGTAAAATTTTAAATTTGCACCTACTGACAAAATTTTTTTAAGTTCTATCATCCTAATTAGTGATTGATGAATTAGACACATGAGCAAAATCTTAGTATCTTGTAGACGAAGCATCTACAAGTAAAGATACGCAGATGCTGCACATGTCTCTGGCTCATCTTGTGATAAATGGTTTTGAAAACCGACAGCTTGAAGAATTGAGACACTTATGAGTGATGGACTGAACACATCGACTCCAGGCCGAGGGACTGATTACCTCAAACTCCTCCTCTCCTCACACCTTCCTGCTTTGCATTGGACTGATGAAGCCACTGTGTGGCGAAGCGTTTCTTTAATAAAGATACCCATATGCTGCATAAGTGTCTCAATTCTTCAACTCATCATATTGTTGGTACTGAATACCACTGACATACTACCTACAGGTTGCCTCATCATTCATATTTTGAAGCCAAAAAACTTAATGGGGACCATTCTGACTGTAATATACATCGTCCATTAAGTACTGAAGACTTTCGGAAGAGGCTAAATAAAATTCATTTAGCTTCATTTAAACGAATAAAATTTTCACAGTTTTTTGCACATGGGTAAATCTACCTAGACGCCTGAATTTCACTCTCCGTGTTTTTGAAAGCTGGAAGCTGTGCCGCTGAGAGCTTTGGAAGTTACAGGAACCATACCAGAAAGCTGGGAATTAATTCAATAACTTCAGTCACAGGCCACGTGTACATGCCAATTTTTCCAAGAATTTGATTCTTAGCAACTGTACACAAGTACTGAAAAATTAAAGCAGATCTGATTATGCTTTATTATGTTGAGAAAGTAAAAACGAAAATAATTCTGGGTTTCGTTTAATTAATGGTAACCAGTTCGAGGATACCTCATTATTATCTTTCTCCCTCTCTTAGATTTATCTCTTCTAGTGTTCGTAAATACGTACAAAATATTAAACAATCGCTGATACATCGTGGTGTGTGGAGTGCAACAAATCAACAAATCTTTGCGGTGATAAGATAATCTTTCGTAAGAAACACAATGCAGTCTCCTCCGTTACAGACCTAGAGTGAATAAGAGATTTGTTAGGAAGCTTCCCTGGACCAAAATAATGTGAATGAAATATTGACATTGATAAAATCAACAGTTTGGAGGGAAGGAACACTAAATGACTGAGCGGAGCCCAAATACCAGCAAAAGTAACAAAAAGGCACAATACCGTGACTGGAACAATACACAAATAACCCGCACATAGAAGAGAGGAGCTTACCACGACGTTACGGTCCCACTTGGACCATTTACAAAGTCACACTAACAAAAGTAAGTAAGTTTATTCAGGTATACACAAATACAGTCACATAGATTATCATACATAGCAGCATATGTGTAGAAAACCCAGGATAACCCAAAAAATTCAGACAGAGTGACTTATTTCCATTGGGGTCCATTTAATACCTTAATATTATAAACTGTAGGAGATATATGTTATTATACTATAAAGGATATATACTAGGAATAAGGTAAAAAGAGTTATTTACATGTACATGTATGTTAGCTAAAAAAATAAAAAATAATTCTCCTCCCTTTCTGTCGCTACATTCACTAGGTACCTTTTGGTTCTCTTCTTGAACTGGCTCATGCTATGACTGGCTTTGACATGTCTGTTCCATTCCTTTATTGTTGTACAATAAAAGGTGTTTGAAGCCTTGCCACTGACTGTGGGTACGAGAAGGATAGAGTACGTATATATAGACCAGCAGACAGGGACGGGACAAGAGGGTATGAATGAGACAGCACAAAGTTCGCAGATAAGGAGCAACACAGTCGACAAAAGCGGCAACCTTCGTTTTATTAAGATACACAAAGTTGGAGACTGATCCCCGGAGACCTTCTCGGGTTATAACAAGGAAAACAGAGCAACACAACGATAAACATAAAACTCTGGCAAACACTAAAATATAATTTCGTGATATTCAGAGCTGATTGTAAAAATGAATTTACACTCGACAGAGATTGCGATCTTGGGTGATAATGGACCAAGTTCGGAAGCAATGACTAAATTTCACGAAGTATTCATATAAGAAGTTACCAGTGAAAAGACCATTAGTCATATATTATTAACAGCCTTATAGTGGATAATTGAGAAAGTCACCAGTTACTTAAGGTTAACCACGGTTTTTAATATCTTACACTGAGGGTTGAGCGAAAATTTCTCTCCAATGGTTTTCTTAAGAGTTATGTAATGGCCATTTAACGTCTTAATATCCGGCTCTTACCTCGGCACCTCTACCACTAGACTCATGGGAACTTCCACAAAAATTTATACAACTTTCTATATTAGAAACTGTAGCAAAGACTGTTCCTAACTACATTTTAATTATATTTTTCACTTAGCTTCATCACTTTCTGATGGTTTTTCTCAAATCTTCGCCCTGATAACTCTTCCCTCTACATATATTTGTTAGGCAACACTAACACTGGTTGTATGATAGTCTGTTAACACTTTGGTTCCTTTGGGTAACAGCCTGATAAAACAGTAGTTCCGTTATGTAATAGACTGAAAGAAGAGTGTGATAGTCCGATAGATTAGTGGTCAAGAAAAGAAGGAGAATGTAGACGAAGATATAGAAGAAGAAATGACTGAACAGCGAAAGAAAGAAAATATAAACCATAACATTACTGGAAAAAAAAAAAAAAAAAAAACAGAAAATTAGGCATTTATATCAGACGGAAGAATCACAAAGGGACCAAAAAGCCGTCCAGGAAATTGTAGATCCCCTCAAAATTGTAACACTTGCTCGAGATATAAGTAATAATCGCTAGTAGATTGGTCCATTACTCACTGAAGGTTCATTGATGTCGAAAACGAAGGCAAATGGATGTTAAATCTTGTGAGCAACAGAACAAAACCAGTAGAAGCAAACAAAGCAAAACTTAGTTTTACCAGAGATAAAGCAAGTACCCCAAAGGCACAGCCCCAAGCGTATTTATGTTTTTCATCCTCATGCGAAGATAAAAACACTAGCTGACTAGCTGCAGCTTCGTATCACTCTTTGCTGTCGATGGTAAAATAAGAATGAAAGTAACCAAGTTAGAAGACAGAGAAATATTGCAAGAAAATATTAGCAAAAACTTTCAGTGGGCAGTAGAAAATAACATGATTGTCAGTGGTGACAAAATCCAGCGGCTCACATATGGAAAGAAAGTAGCACTCAAAAAGGAACACTGTATACAAACCATAGAAGGGCCACCTACTAGAATAAAAGGAACATTTGAAGCATGTGGGTGATAACAATGCCATCTGTTGTATCATTACGAAGACACAATAAATTAAATGTTGCGAAAGCTAGAAAAATTAAGTGATTGAAATTGAAATCTTTTAAAACAAGAGTTGTATTGCCAGTGGATACGCTATTCAAATCACTTGTGCTCTCTTCGCCCAAAATGCCGTGCGGTATTGATGGATCCATTCAAGAGATGAGAAATATCATAGTTCGCTACACAGAACTTCCACTGCCAGGATGAATGACTAGATGCATACTGTAGCTGCGCTGTTTGTGAATGATATCCCGGTATTCTATAACCCCAGCCACCTATGCCGCACTAGATGTGAGTGGAATAGTGCAGAGTGCGGCATAAGTTGAAAGATTTGAGCTGAATCAAAAGAACTGAATCAAAAGTCATGTTATGGAAACTAATATCCTAGTTTCTCTAATCAAATAAATTAGAATATATACAGACCAAATTTAATTCAGATATTTCAAAAGAGACCACTAGAAACAATTTCTTAAAGTACACAAGTACATTAAACTTAAAGTCGCACGGAAGTTACGTGCTTGGAAGTTACGTTATCAAGTTATCAGCTTGGGAGTTACGTTATCAAGTTATCAGCTTGGAAGTTACGTTATCAAGTTATCAGCTTGGAAGTTACGTTATCATATTATCAGCTTGGAAGTTACGTTATCAAGTTATCAGCTAGGAAGTTACGTTATCATATTATCAGCTTGGAAGTTACGTTATCAAGTTATCAGCTAGGAAGGTTAAGGCTTGGTAGGGTTGAATGAATTCAGACGTGAAACTCAAAACTCATCACATGAAAAGCAGTATTTACCTTTTTCAGATTTCTTCCAAAAGCAAATTGGATCCTTCACGGCCAAAATCAACCCAAACTTTTGTCTAAGTAAAACTGACCAGCATTTAAGAAAGTAAGTACATTAAGTACAGTAAGTTTTGTGTAAACTCAGACTACATAACAAATTGGTCATGAGAACACATAGATGTTATAGGCACATGAAAGTATATTATGTTGATTTAATCAATGACATAAGAACATAAGAAAGAACACTGCAGCAGGCCTGCTGGCCCATGCGAGACAGGTCCAAGTCTCCTACCGGCTTAAGCCAATGACCCAACCTAGTCAGGTCAGGTCACATCCACTTAAGGAAGGAGCAGGTATTTCTGATAAGTTGAGACATTCTGCAGTTAGCTCATGGAAAGCAGTTTGAGTAATTAACGTGACACATTATACATAACACAGCATAAGATAAAGAGACCTTACAGGAAGACACAAGATTCATTGTCCAGGTAGCGCACAGAATCCAGCAAAAATTGTGCCTACACAGCCTAAACCCATGAAACATTTCATCCATTTGGAACGATGCATCAGCCGTAGAAGACTGATGAGTTAACAATTATTGTATTTTAATTAGAAGTCACTAAACCGTAAGGTTCACATAACACCTGTGGAGTGGGAGGCATTCAGATTCGATCCAAGTCCGGTTTCTTGGATCAAGAGCCCATCACCAGCTTCAAAACAAGATAATGCAAAATAATATTATGTCATTTCAAGATTAATATAAACAAAATGACGTCATCACTCTCCATTGAATATATTAACCTTTTAAGTAAGACACATCAGTGTCTAAATATTGAAGCGGATCAGAGGAGCCTGTCTATTTATCACACGGGAACCAAATTTAAGAATGGCCTATGTAACACTGTGTATCCAAGACTCTTCCTCAAGATTCATTACATCAGCTTTGAAAATTTGAAGCCGATCAAATAAACCGTTCCCGAATAATAAACGAAAATGTGTTAGAACGTACACCAATATTTTGGTGAGAATGTTCCGAAAATAGAAAAGTCTCACCTCCTTAAAATTAAAAATGCCATAAAAAAGCATTTTTTATTTTTCGTTTCCTTTTCTCGATTACATCCTATTTGAAATTATTTTCAATGCTGTGAGAAAACAATATTTGAATATGAATAAAAAAAATCCCATTTGATAAACCAACAACCACACAGCCCAAAATTAATACAAAAATACTTCCAGCATTTAGGGTCTGAAAACAACCAGAAGTTATTTATTTAATATGGCAGATTTACAAAATTCAAAGTGTGCGACAAGTTTTGCTTTAGTAAAGACCACTAATGGTGAAAGTAGAAATCCAACCTGAAAAAGAATTCTACAACAACTGATCTGATTCCATCGACTACAAAATTTTAACAATTTCAGTCAAATTTGAAATATGCAGCAACTCAAGGCAAACTTATGGGGTATCTGCTTATTGAATGTAGTGCTAAGACAATTTTGAAGACACTGAGAACAAACATTTTTATTTTACTGATAAAAAATATGTATATCACTATTTATTACGAAAAACTGGCAAACTGGGATTTATGACACATAATTATGACACCCAATAACAACCTGAGCTTTGTGTTCAGGAAACGACACCAGTGGTGAAAATTTGAAGCCGATCAGAGGAGTCATTTTCCAGTTGTGGCACTGATTCCAACTATTCCAAGTTATATTTACTATTTCACTACTTTCTTGAACTTGCCTCTTCGCAAACAAAACTCATAGTGTACTATCCTGACCCTAAGATGCATCAAACATTAAATACTGAAGAAGAAAACTGATTAGGATTTAATGTGATTGAATAGGAATAAAAAGTTATTTATATTTTTACATATATAATGGTCAAATCTGCGCCTACACAGTTGAATTTTACTTTCCGCCATCTTATGGAGCAACTCCATTGTGAGTTTTGAAGGTATCCCAGTCATCCCTGGTATATGAAAATGGATTCATCAGGTTGTGTCAGAGGGCACCTGCTCATGCCAATTGTTCCAAGAATCTGGTCCTTGTTACCATTCACAAGAGTTGAAAACTTAAAGACGAATGAATTAGCCATTCTCAAGTTAAAGAAACAATAAAATCGAAACCTTTGAGGGAAAAAAAAAAGATTTAGGCAGTTTCTTAGATGTCACCCTTTTCGTAATCATCGAAGCAATAAATACGTAGTGTCTGGTGTCTGGGCCGAGGAAGTGACATGTGATAATAAATACTCTGAAGTTACTAAAGGGTCTTGTCATAGACCTATATACTACCATACCAACGTACTGGAGTGCAAAATATGGATCAAAATGTAAAATAGACCCAGTGAAAAGGTGGACCGCCATAGGCACAATACGAGACCACATCATCAACATCAAAGGGCCACTTCAACATATAACCAGCAGATATTAGAAAGATGAATAGAACAAGTTTGCAATTCTTTCAAGATTAAACTCAGTCACTACCTCTGCTAAATACCAAATCAACCAGGCTGCGACAGTTATGTGGGCCAACAGGTCGCCAATAACAAGTGCGCCCCTGGTTAACCTGAGAAGCACCTGTAAAGTTTGACTCCAAGACCAACAACAGGAGTATGAAGAATCTGGAAACCGGTCACAGATATATACGAGAACAGCAGTCCAAGTGTATGATAGAACATTATTCATATTGTCTGATAGCAAAGAAGTACTACAGTGAGATAGCTTAAATGAGTAATAATAGAACGCTAAGAGATGTTTCAAGAGGTCAGTGTCTCCAGGAGAGTCGAACACATCAGTCGTATTCATAGTGCTTCAGTCGTAGTTGTTCGGTACATACATATGTAGCATCTTGCCGCCGTGTAATAGATTATAATAGCTTAGTGTCTGCGGTAAGACAGAGGTAACAGAGAACATATTGTGGTCGTCTAGGTAAAATTTTTGTTCTTGAAACTTTCATTTCTAAAGCGGTTGATGTTTTTTTCTGTTATTTATTTCTGTTTAACATTTATTTCTTTAAATAATACTTCCAAAATAATAATAATAATAATAATAATAATAATAATAATAATAATAATAATAATAATAATAATAATAATAATAATAATAATAATAATAATAATATTACAGTGGAACCTCGGTTGTCGACTGCATTAGTTGTCGAACAAACCGAGTTTCGAACGAGGAATTCGAGAAAAAAAGTCCTAGTTTTCGTAAGTTCTTTTGGTTGTCGACCGACAACGCAAACAGCTCGGGTCACGTGCTCACAGAATGCCCACCGGACGATGAGTCGACAGCGTTGATGACTTGAAATTGAAACCCTTACTTGTTCGTCATTCCGTAAATCCACGAGTTTTTAAGAAGAACAATTTTATGAAAAACAAATTGACTGTAATGTGGAGGGCCAACACGAAAGTTTGGGTAACAACAAAGTTTTTTATTGAATGGGTTCATGAGATCTTTGCTCTCGCTGTCAGAAAGGACCTCATTAAAAAACAATTGCCCCTTAGGGCTCTTTTACTGATGTATAATGCTCCTGCTCACCCTCCAAGCTCCGAGGGGAATTTCTCGGTAGAAGCCGACAGAGTTTCTGCAATGCCGCTGTAACACGATACACTGGAACTGGAAGAAGCAAGGAGCAACTCTAATCGATTAAGGTAAAAGATGGGAGAGCTGCTTTAATACAAAAAAATAAAGTTTGTCATTCCTCACTCTAACTTTCCCAGTCTGCCAGTGCGGTAATTTCCTCATCCTCGACGGAACGATGATTGCCTCAGAGTTCGGCAAACTAATTAAAGCAAAATGTCATAATTAATAACCTGAAGACATTCGACGCTGCTACAGCCACATTTACAGTGCTCGTCACGGCATTATGCCGGGGCGCTCACCCAGCATAATGCCATGACGAGCACTGTATGGCTGGTTGTCGCTCCTTGCTTGTCTGACACCTTAACACATTACACAGATAATCCGCATATAGCACAATAAAACGTGTGACGACGTTTCTGTCTGACCCCTTAACTAGCCACACCTTGATGCGTACCCATTAACTAGCCACACCTTGATGCGTACCCATTAACTAGCCACACCTTGATGCGTACCCATTAACTAGCCACACCTTGATGCGTACCCATTAACTAGCCACACCTTGATGCGTACTGTCTACAAAAATAAGAGTAAGATGTGTGGAAATCATCTGCAAAAATATTATACCTAGAATTTAATCAGTATATGTGTAGTTTGATATTTGCTAAGAACCACTTGTTCGTGGATGCATTAATATGTAAACTGCTTGTGTAAACTGCTTGTGTAAATGGTATTTCATACGAGAAGATGAAATTAGTCCTTAGCGTGCCACAGCCATGTATGTGTCTGCATCAGAAGTGACGTGTCCAGTGCTGCTGGGCACCTGATGTTGGTGACACTGATGGTTAAGTGGTTTAGGGCGTCTCGAATTTTAACAGACTACGAGAGTTGCGTGTTAAAGTATCTAGGGTTCGAGTCTTGGCCAGTGCAGTTTGATATAAAAATAGTAGGTTGGTAGACAGCAACCACCCAGCGAGGTACTACCGTCCTGTGGTAGTAGGTTGGTAGACAGCAACCACCCAGGGAGGTACTACCGTCCTGTGGTAGTAGGTTGGTAGACAGCAACAACCCAGGGAGGTACTACCATCCTGTGGTAGTAGGTTGGTAGACAGCAACCACCCAGGGAGGTACTACCGTTCTGTGGTAGTAGGTTGGTAGACAGCAACCACCCAGGGAGGTACTACCGTCCTGTGTTAGTTGGTTGGCAGACAGCAACCACCCAGGGAGGTACTACCGTCCTGTCGACCGACAGATGGATTTTTGAGTTCCTAACACAAAGAACACAAAAAGTAGTAGTGAACAGGGCAAGATCCAGCATCAGCGAGGTCAAAAGCTCAGTGCCCCAAGGCACTGTCCTGGCACCTCTGCTGTTTCTCATCCTCATAGCAGACATAGATAAAAACACCCAGCACACTTTTGTATCATCATTTGCAGATGACACTAAAATAAGCATGAAAGTCACTACGGTAGAGGACACTGAAAAATTACAGGAGGACATAAGCAGGGTCTTCCAATGGGCAGTGGAGAACAACATGACGTTCAATGGTGATAAGTTTCAGCTGCTTAGGTATGGAAAAAATGAAGAACTCAAAAGGAACACTATATACAAAACGCAAGAGGGTCACCACATAGAACGAAAGGAACACGTAAAGGACTTGGGAATAATTATGTCTGCTGATCTGTCGTTTAAAGACCATAACAAGACAAAGATCACAACAGCCAGGAAGATGACGGGGTGGGTATTGAGAACTTTCAAAACAAGGGAAATAATGCCGATGGTGACACTATTCAAATCGCTAGTGCTCCCTCACTTAGAATACTGCTCTGTGCTGACGGCCCCGTTCAGGGCAGGAGAAATAGCAGAGCTGGAACAAATCCAGAGATCGTTTACGGCTCACATTGAGCCATTGAAACATCTAAATTATTGGGAACGCCTTCAAGTCTTGAACATGTACTCATTGGAGCGGAGGAGAGAGATACATGATAATATATACATGGAAAGTACTTGAGGGCCTGGTCCCAAATCTGCACACTGCCATAACAACATACTGGAGTGAGAGATATGGGAGAAAGTGTAAAATAAACCCAGTGAGGAGCAGGGTGCGGTGGGGACAATACGGGAGCACTGTATTAACATCCGGGGTCCCAGACTATTCAACATCTTACCAGAAGATATCCGAAACACGGCTGGAACCAGTGTAGAAGCCTTCAAGAGGAAACTGGACAAATATCTTCACCAGGTGCCAGATCAACCAGGCTGTGATGGATATGTGGGGCAGCGGGCCTCCAGCAGCAACAGCCTGGTTGACCAGGCAAGCACCAGACGAGCCTGGCCCATGGCCGGGCTCAGAGAGTAGATACTCTCGAAACTCTTCAAAGGTATATCAAAGGTATATCAAAGGTAGTAGGTTGGTAGACAGCAACCACCCAGGGAGGTACTACCGTCCTGTGATAGTAGGTTGGTAGACAGCAACCACCCAGGGAGGTACTACCGTCCTGTGGTAGTAGGTTGGTAGAGAGCAACCACCCAGGGAGGTACTACCGTCCTGTGATAGTAGGTTGGTAGACAGCAACCACCCAGGGAGGTACTACCGCCCAAGAATGTACATATAAACCATTTTAATTAAATAGTCTACCTCTTTCCATAAAGTTTACTCTTGAGTTTGAACAAAATAATTCATTGCCTGTTTTAGATGTCGTAATTATTAAGGAGAACCACGAATTTAAATTCAAAATATACAGAAAACCAACAAATAACTGTTTTTATGTGCACTATTATTCTTCACACCATGATAGAGTTAAATTTTTTGAATACTGTTCCATGTTTTTGAGAGCTCCGCGTATTTGTTGCCCAGAGTTCATAGATAAAGAAATAGCTAATGATCTAAAATACCCAAAAAATTATAATGGCTAAATCCATTAAAGTTGCCAGAATACATTTTACAGTTCGAAGAAGATAAATAAACATATTTAACCAAGAATATGTTGGTTCTCCCTTACCATGAAAACCTTGATATACCTCCTTTACTTCAGACTTTTAAAATCAATATTGATAAAGTAAAAAAAAATATTTGAAAAATTTATAATTTTGTACCAAAAGAACCTTAGAAAACTTACCTAACCTTTTTATAACAGGATCAATTTAATTTAGTAATTCAACTAAATATATTTTAGATACGTTTACAATAATTTAATAATAAACAAACAAAATGAAATATATTTTTATCGTTAGGTTCAAAATGATTTTTGCGAAATAATTGTAGACACAAATTTTTGCTTGTCTTATTCGGCAAGAAGAGCGTTGCTATTATATATATATATTATTTTTATTTTTTATTAACACATAGGCCGTTTCCCACCAAGGCAGGGTGGCCCGAAAAAGAAAAACTTTCATCATCATTCACTCCATCACTGTCTTGCCAGAGGGGTGCTTTACACTACAGTTATAAAACTGCAACATTAACACCCCTCCTTCAGAGTGCAGACACTGTACTTCCCATCTCCAGGACTCAAGTCCGGCCTGCCGGTTTCCCTGAATCCCTTCATAAATGTTACTTTGCTCACACTCCAACAGCACGTCAAGTATTAAAAACCATTTGTCTCCATTCACTCCTATCAAATACGCTCACACATGCTTGCTGAAAGTCCAAGCCCCTCGCACACAAAAGCTCCTTTACCCCCTCTCTCCAACATTTCCTAGGCCGACCCCTACCCAGCCTTCCTTCCACTACAGATCTATACACACTCGAAGTCATTCTATTTTGTTCCATCCTCTCTACGTGTCCAAACCATCTCAATAACCCCTCCTCAGCTCTATGGATAATAACACGACATCTCCACTACCTCCAGCCTTCTCCTTGTTGCAACATTCACAGCCCATGCCTCACACCCATACAAGAGCATTGGTATAATTATACTCTCATACATTCCCCACTTTGCTTTCATGGATAAAGTTCTTTGTCTCCACAAACTTCTTAATGCACCACTCACCTTTTTTCCCTCGTCAATTCTATGATTTACCTCATCTTTTATAGACCCATCCACTGACACGTCCACTCCCAAATATCTGAATACATTCACCTCCTCTATTGTCTCTCCCTCCAGTCTGATATCCAATCTTCCATTACCCATTTTTTTTGTTGTCCTCATCACCTTACTCCTTCCTATATTCACTTTTAATTTCCTTCTTTTACACACCCTACCAAACTCATCAATCAACCTCTGCAACTTCTCTTCAGAATCTCCCAAAAGCACAGTGTCATCAGGAAAGAGAAACTGCGACAACTCCCACTTTGTCTTAGATTCTTTATGTTTTAACTCCACACCTCTTGCCAAGACCCGCCCATTCACTTCTCTTACAACTCCAGCTATAAATATATTGAACAACCACGGTCACATCACACACCCCTGTCTAAAGCCTACTTTTACTGGGAAATAATCCCCCTCTCTTACTATCCTCGTAAAGACTCTTCACTGCTTTCATTAACCTACCTCCTATTATATTAATTTGCAACATCTGCCACATTGCCCCCTATCCACCCTATCACGCCTTTTCCAAATCCATAAATGCCACAAAAACCTTTTTACCCTTATCTAAATACTGTTCATCTATATGTTTCACTGCAAACGCTTGGTCTACACCCCTTACCCTTCCTAAAGCCTCCTTGTTCATCTGCAATCCTGCTCTCCATCTTACTCTTAATT
Source organism: Cherax destructor (assembly GCA_009830355.1). NCBI lineage: Eukaryota > Metazoa > Arthropoda > Malacostraca > Decapoda > Parastacidae > Cherax > Cherax destructor. The sequence goes on along the minus strand of WNWK01010708.1, from coordinate 18,931 downwards.
CTTTCAATAATACCTCTACCATACACTTTACCAGGCATACTCAACAGACTTATTCCCCTATAATTTGTTACACTCTTTTGTCCCCTTTGCCTTTATACAAAGAAACTATGGATGCTCTCTGCCAGTCCCTAGGTACCTTACCCTCTTACCCTGTCGTAAGATGCGACTAAAATGCTAGGAGCAAGTGACTAGTAACCCCTTCTCCTGTATACAAATGCCTCAAAAGCTGGGCAGCCTGGTTCTCAAGCCATGTTTCTTTTCCCAGCCCGGACACTCTTTTATATCATTTATAGATCTTTCTACGCTGAGCCAGCACCCACGACCCTCCCACCGCAATGTGCCCACGTCTCACCCACTGCGAAGTGCCCACGACCTACCCACTGCCAAGTGCCGACACCCACTCACTGCCCATCGCCACCAACCTTTCCAACTGTCCACATCCTAAGACCCAGTCAACTCCCACCACCCATCCACGACCTGCCCACTGTCTATCAACAACCCACTTAGCCTCATCCAAGAGCCGTCCTCTTTAACTGTCCTCCCACAAGACAAGAGCCACTCACCGCTCACACCCATGGTCTGCCTACCACCACCACTACCACAACTACCATCACCACAACTGTGGCATGCAAAGAGTATGTATGTCACAATCCCATATAGGCTGCCTCCCAACCAGCAAACCAGGTGCTGAAGGTTTAACGATTATTAGGTTGCCCGTCGTTAAATCAGTACCTTGGTTCATTTTCCAATCACAGGCGAGCCCGCCAAATGCTGAGGCAATGTGGTTCACTTGCGGTCAGCATTTGCCAGACTTGCCTACCTGCTGGTTGAGTACGGTGCTCTCTCTCTGGGTTTTACTTTTGCCATTCTGTCACCGTTGTGTGGTAAAATTACTATTCAATCTCTGTACATAGTGTACATAAGTGTACATACTTGTATATATCTGGCAAATTATATCTGGTGAAGGAAATACAAGTTATAGTCTTCACCAACAATACTACTACCTCCACTAAGATCACTACCACCTTCACCAGCACCGCCACACCCACCAACACCAACACCACAACGACTATTACTGACAACAATCACGGCTTTCATAATCACCACCGCTAACATGATGATACGTTTACATTCCTGCCGTAAATGTGCAGTGATAAATGTTAAATATTTCAGCCTCGCCTAAGCCATTACTTCTCCCTCTCTTTCTCCCTCACACACACACATACACAGACACAGACACACACACAGACACACACACACACACACACACACACACACACACACACACACATAACGGAAGGGATAGACTCAGAAGTGTCTCTGTTTGCAGATGATGTGAAGTTAATGAGAAGAATCAAATCAGTCGAGGATCAGGCAGGACTACAAAGAGACCTGGACAGGCTACAAGCCTGGTCCAGTAACTGGCTCCTTGAATTTAATCCTGCCAAATGTAAAGTCATGAATATCGGGGAAGGGCAAAGAAGACCGCAGACAGAGTATAGTCTAGGTGGCCAAAGACTGCAAACCTCACTCAAGGAAAAAGATCTTGGGGTGAGTATAATACCGAGCACATCTCCTGAGGCACACATCAATCAGATAACGGCTGCAGCATACGGGCGGCTGGCAAACCTAAGAATAGCGTTCTAATACCTCACTAAGGAATCATTCAAGACTCTGTACACCATATACGTCAGGCCCATACTGGAGTATGCAGCACCAGTTTGGAACCCACACCTGGTCAAGCACGTCAAGAAATTAGAGAAAGTGCAAAAGTTTGCAACAAGACTAGTCCCAGAGCTAAGGGGATTGTCCTACGAAGAAAGGTTAAGGGAAATCGGCCTGACGACACTAGAGGACAGGAGGGTTAGGGGAGACATGATAACGACATATAAAATACTGCGAGGAATAGATAAGGTGGACAGAGACAAGATGTTCCAGAGAGGGGACACAGAAACAAGGGGTCACAATTGGAAGTTGAAGACTCCTATGAGTCAAAGGGATGTTAGGAAGTATTTTTTCAGTCATAGAGTTGTCAGGAAGTGGAATAGCCTAGAAAGCGACATAGTGGAGGCAGGAACCATACATAGTTTTAAGACTAGGTTTGATAAAGCTCATGGAGCAGGGAGAGAGAGGACCTAGTAGCAATCAGGGAAGAGGCGGGGCCAGGAGCTATGAATCGACCCCTGCAATCACAAATAGGTGAGTACAAATAAGTGAGTACACACATGGTGGACAGAGAGAGGATGCTCCAGATGGGACACAGAAACAAGGGGTCACAATTGGAAGTTGAAGACTCAGATGAATCAAAGGGATGTTAGGAAGTTTTAATTTAGTCATAGAGCTGTCAGGAAGTGGAATAATCTGGAAAGTGACGTAGTGGAGGCAGGAACCATACACAGTTTTAAGACGAGGTTTGATGAAGCTCATGGAGCAGGGATAGAGAGGAACTAACTGGAGTCTACCTGGAGGGCATTCCGGGGATCGACGTCCCCGCGGCCCGGTCTATGACCAGGCCTCCCTGTGGATCAGGGCCTGATCAACGAGGCTGTTACTGCTGGCTGCACGTTGTCCAACGTACGAACCACAGCCCGGCTGATCTGGCACTGACTTTAGGTATCTGTCCAGATCCCTCTTGAAGGCAACCAGAGGTCTACTGGTAATGCCCCTAATGGCTGGTGGGAGGCTGTTGAACAGTCTTGGGCCCCGGACACTTATTGTGTTTTCTCTTAGTGTACCTACTTTTCACTGGGGGTATGTTGCACCGTCTGCCAAGTTTTTTGCTATCGTATGGAGTGATTTCTGTGTGCATATTAGGGACCAGTCCCTCCAAAATCTTCCAGGTGTAGATTATGGTATATCTCTCTCGCCTGCGTTCCAGTGAGTATAAGTCTAGTGATTCCAGGCGTTCCCAGTAGTTAAGGTGTTTGATGGAACTTATACGTGCAGTAAAGGTTCTCTGTACATTCTCTAGATCTGCAATTTCACCTGCCTTGAATGGGGATGTTAATGTACAGCAGTATTCTAGCCTAGAGAGAACAAGTGATTTAAAAAGGATCATCATTGGCTTGGCATCTCTTGTCTCGAATGTTCTCATTATCCATCCTACCAGTTTCCTCGCAGTTGTAATAGTGGCATTGTTGTGGTCCTTGAAGGTGAGGTCTTCGGACATTACCACACCCAGGTCCTTCACATTACTTTTCCGCTCTATTGTGTGATTGGAGTTTGTAATATACTAGTAGCGACCAGTGAAGAGGAGGGGCCAGAAGCAGTGAGTTGACCCCTGCAACCACAAATAGGTGAGTATACATTAGTAGAATGTGTATGAATAACATTTTGTACCTGAATCATCAGTTACTAGGAAATACTCAAGGGTGTACTCAGGATGGATATAGATTCATTGGAGAACATACAAAGAAGAATGACTAAAATGATTTACAGTATAAGAAATCTCCCGTATGAAGATAGACTTAGAGCGTTGAATCTCCACTCTCTGGAGAGACGTAGAATGAGGGGAGATATCATCGAGGTGTACAAGTGGATGATGGGCATAAACAAAGGAGATATTAATAAAATACTGAGGATATCGAACCAAGTAAGAACCAGAAATAACGGATTTAAATTGGATAAATTTAGATTTAGAAAGGACATAGGCAAGTACTGGTTTTCGAACAGAGTTGTAGATGCGTGGAACAATCTTCCGAGTACTGTGATAGAGGCTAGGACCTTGGGTGGCTTTAAAAAGAGATTGGACAAATATATGAGTGGGAGGGGCTGGGTTTGATTTGTGTCGTGAGTACGGGAATAAATTCTTAGGTAGTGGTGGTTTTGATAAGGACCTGCCTTGTATGGGCCAGTAGGCCTTCTGCAGTGTTCCTCCATTCTTATGTTCTTATTCAGTCGCTATGAATGAGTCATATAAACTCTGGAGACGAGCGCCTGAGGGTGAGACTAGATTCGGTCAGTTCAAATCCTGGAGTGGTAGAGTGTGGAGGTGTCGCTGTGAGTCTGCAACTCACTGTATCCATACTCTCCTGTACAAAAATGCTAGAACTTTAATCCATAAGTCCTGGTGAAATTCCACATGTCTTGTTAGTGGCTATGGCAGATTGTTGGCTGTGGTGTTAAAGCATCAGAAGTGTGAGTGGGACTCAGAGAGGGCAGCCATGACTCATCCTGGGTGGAAAAATAAACACATAAGCAGTATAATGTGATCCTTTATTGACAACGTTTCGCCCACGCAGTGGGCTTTATCGAGTCACAGACAGATCTACCTGGAAAATGAGTAACATGGAGATATATATAGGGTATAGTCAGGTGGAGAATGCTGGGTCAGGTGGAGAAAGCTGCATGTCACAGTCTTAAAAGTAGTGTGATAGTTAAAAACATTGTGTGACTTAAAGGACCCGCAGTGTATCATCACTCATCTGTATATCCAACAACTTCAACCAGAACAACGGCTTCTACAACATAGCTGAACCTATTGCCAAGAAACTTCTTCAACGCTATCCCACCTAGAACTCAAGAATGGTACACTGCAGGTCCTTTAAGTCACACTATGTTTTTAACTATCACACTACTTTTTAAGACTCACATGCAGCTTTCTCCACCTGACCCAGCATTCTCCACCTGACTGTACCCTATATATACCTTCATGTTACTCATTTTCCAGGTAGATCTGTTTGTGACTCGATAAAGCCCACTGCGTGGGCGAAACGTTGTCAATAAAGGATCACATTATACTGCTTATGTGTTTATTTTTCCATTGTGTCGGTATTTTATACCATTTATTTTCATCCTGGGTGATTGTCAAAGTCACTCATTAAACTAAGTCAGCCTGTAGTGTGGTATGTTCTTGCTCTGATTGCCATCCCTTTTCTGTTTAAGCCCTTACTTCTCTCTTCGAGTGCTTGACGCAGAGAGTGAGCTTAAGCCAGTAAGACGCTGCTAAACCAGCTCCATTTGTTGTCACGCAAACTACTTTCAACCCCTGTCTATACTACTGGCTTATTAAACCAGTGCAGCTGTCTTCATCTCTTCCTGTTGCCTGCTGCAAGCTTACATCTCCCATCCTTGCAGTGGTAAGCCACTCCTGGCTTTGTGTCCTGGTCAAGCCAGCGAGCAGTGCTAAGCCAGCTCCCGGGGACTAGGATAGAGCTGGTTGTCATGCCAACCACTGCTATTCCCTCCACCTCCCCTTTGCTCACACTTGTGTGTTGCGAGGTGTCAACACTAGTTTAATTGCACGGAGGACCATGGTGAAGACCCAAGTGGTATAAGGACATTTTTCGTAGTAGCTCGTCGGATAGGTCTGTCTTCCTCTAGTGATGTCATCGACATCAGGGTCGGAAGATGTCTCGCTGCTCCACCAGAACTTCAGCTGGCTGATGGCTGCTTGTCCATTGCATATCTTTCCTTCCGTATCATGTATCTTACTTATTCTACTATGTAGCACCCAGACACTGTTATTGTATGATTTTTTTCGGCTGTGCTCTGTACCACACTGTATTACTGTGCACAGTTTCCTGGTGCACAGTTCTAGGCATACTGCCTCAGGCAAGGGTTCCTTGTATTTCTTCTGTGTTGCACTGTACATAAACGTTTATTTTGGTACTGTTTTGTGTTTCATTAGGGACCAATACAGAGACTTCAGTGTCAGTGTTACTGTGTACATTAGGTTTGCAGTTTATGTTCTAGAGTTCACCTAGAACTGTGCACCTAGACGTTTGTTATTTTATATCACTGCTTGAGACTGCTATTATAAATATATATTTGTTAGTACTATTATTTACCATTTAATAACAAATAGTTTTAGTGGTGCTGTTTTGTTTTCAGTGTTTATCAGTTCTTTTAGGTTGTGTTTCTAAGACTGTTGTATAATTCTAGCTTCGATTTAACTTGTTTCCTCCTTTCACCTGTTTAACATTGTTTTATTTATTTTTATTGTACTTATTCACCTGTTCGGCTCTTTCTAGTTTCTCTTATATATAGCTGGGAAAATTTAGTATTTAAGCCTAGATTATGGTCAGCGTGTGCAAGTGGTGTGTTTTTCCCCTAGATTAATTGCAGGATTTCCAGGGGCACTATATTTCCAGGGGCACTATATTTCCAGGGGCACTATATTTCCAGGGGCACTATATTTCCAGGGGCACTATATTTCCAGGGGCACTATATTTCCAGGGGCACTATATTTCCAGGGGCACTATATTTCCAGGGGCACTATATTTCAGGGCACTATATTCCAGGGGCACTATATTTCCAGGGGCACTATATTTCCAGGGGCACTATATTTCCAGGGGCACTATATTTCCAGGGGCACTATATTTCCAGGGGCACTATATTTCCAGGGGCACTATATTTCCAGGGACACTATATTTCTCTTTTTATCTTTTTATGGTTTGTTTATTTTTGCACATGTTGATTTACCTCTGTTTTACAGAGTGATGTGTGGTATTCACTTGCAACTTCCATGACTCCAACAAGGCTACCAACCCGTAGCTTGCTTGGTAGCGCACTCACCTCACATACTGAGTGTCCGTAGTTCGATTCCCGGTACGGATGGAAACACTTAGAGTGTTTCGTTACACCCGCTGTCCCTGTTCACCTAGCAGTAAGTAGGTACCCGGGTGTTAGCCGACTGGTGAGGGTGATATCCTGGGGGACAAAATTATCCTAAGGTGCGGGAAATGCTCTGCATAACCAGGTGCTTTGTATATAGTATGTCACTGATGTCAGCTATGGTTTGTTGTTCACCCGAGTTATCACCTTTTTGTGCCTAGTATAGAATCACTTACTCCATCGTTTTAGTCAGGTGATACTCATTTTCTATTATGTTTGTATAGTATATAATAGTATGTATGTATGTATAGTATGTTTGTATAGTGTATAGGTTACTTTATTTGATGTTTTGACATTGTTGGTTTAATCAGCCTATTACAGTGTTTTTTTTTTTATTGCATTTTAATTTATAATAGATAAGTTTGCTTCTGTACCTTGATTTATGATTTCGTTTTGGGATTATATTCCCTTCCTGTAAATACTTGTTTTACAGAATCAGTCAGCAGAGTAAGATCTCCTTCGTGTTTTTTTTTTTTTTTTTTTTTTACAATTTCAGTGCTATGTTTTGATTTATATATATCCATATTATTTTTACAACTCCTCTTGAGAAGAAACAATTACTCGACTGACTAATTTATTTGCAGAAAATCTCTGCTTGCCTTTGCAATATTTTGCACAGATTTTGCACAGATTTTCTCTTCTTGTGTTGCTTTCATGCACTATGCAGTGTTACTTGCCTTCTCTACCTAATCCTAAGTACATTCCTAGTGTTGCTTACATAATTTTCATGATCTGTACCGGTTGTCTTGATGACTGTTGCTGTGACAATGTCTGGTCTGCTTCCATTCATGCTTACTTCACAAGCATCCAGAGATACTGCTGACTGAGACTGAGACTCTGGAACTTTTCCTTCGATGGCTGCTAATTTATTTAGAATTTCTCCTCAGGGAATACCCTCCTGGAAAGCGACTGTTTGAATTGTTGATGTCATCTCCTGCAATTACCATAGGCTGCCTATAGCGAAGACTCTGTGTAGGCACTGGTTCATTAATTTGTGTGTCATGTTTCAGATGATAATGTAGGTGTTGCCAGCGACTCGATCAGGATCAAGAATGTGTCGGCGCACTATCTTTGTTCCCTAAAATACCTTGTACTCTGTGTGACTGTTTGTTGTCCTATGATACTGTTTGTATAATTGCAGTGTTACATGTGAATGTGTTGTTTTTGAGTATGTTCTCAGTCTAGACGAGTAATGACGCCGAGACCAAAGAATATAATATTTATTACCACAGAATTAGATGTAGCATCTTCGAGTTCCATAGTTCATGTTGCTTACTTTGCTCATGCCACTTGCGCAATGGCAGAGTTACGTATTAATGTACGTGGTGTTAGTACGTGGTGTTAATGTACGTGGTTAGTTACCATTTTGTCCTAGGCACATGTCAATTAGACACTAGGCCTGTTGTATATATGTGTGTGTGTATGTGTATGTAAGGAAACACTTCGAAATGTTTCTGCCCCACCGGGAATTGAACCCGGGCCCTCCGTGCGTGAAGCAAGAGCTTTACCCACTAGGCCACTGGGGGCGTACGTGGTGTGAATGTACGTGGCGTTAATGTACGTGGTGTTAATGTACGTAGAGTAATGTACGTATTGTTAATGTACATAGTGTTCATGTGTAGTATTTGTCTATATTGTTAATTTTAAGTAAGAAAATATATAATTGTAAATATATTCAAATGCAAATAAATTATTGCCAATAAATTTGAATGTGATGAGCCTCTGTGGCCCATGCCTAGGAATGTCTAATGCAATAACTATTGTTTAGTGTCACGCTCTTGCAAATTTAGTATTTATTTCGTATTCTTATGTGATAATTTATTTGTTTTTTGAAGGGTTCTAGTGTAGTTGTTGTTGACTCTTAGCACTGTTACTGCTGTGCTAGGTCACCCACCCAGCAGCTGCGTAACACACTTGTCTGTAGCATGTGTATTGTTTGAGTGTCTGTGTAGTTATTTATTTATTTATACATTTATCTGTATAGATCAGGGTTCCCCAATGTGGTCAGTACCGACCCCTAAGGTCGGTGGGCCATCGAAAGGGTCGATAAATGGCTGGGGGGGGGTAAAATGGAACGGGGGGGGGGGGTCAGTAAATATCTGGGGACGTGCTTTGCGCTGTGTATCTAACTTACGACTTAAACTCATTAATCTCCAACCAAACACCAATGTCCTTGTTGACGCTAATCAGATGCATTAATGATATCAACAGTTTTACAAAAAAAAAATATGTTAAATCTTAATTGTTTTGCAATTTAAATATTACATATTTTTTTACGAAGTCATATAATTATCAAATATTATTATTCGTAGTACTAATAGTTAAAGTACCGTTTATTAAATTATTTTCATATAAATGTTTAAGGGTCAATGAAGAATCTGAAATTTCAAGAAAAAGTCGATGAGGTGAAAAGTTTGTGGCGCCTAATATAGACAGACACTGTATGAATCATATAGACATTGTACATCAGCACCTGAGTGCGAGACCAGACGAGATCTACACAAAATTACTCTTTAAGTTATAACTTTAACGCACCCGAAAGAGAAGAAACTCTTTCACCATTATTCACTCTATCACTGTCTTGCCGGAGTCATGTAGATACTACAGTTCAGGATTCCCTCCAAACTGCAATTACCCCCCCACTCCTCCATAGTGGAGGCACTCTACGTTCCACCTCCAGGACTCAAGTCCGACTAACATACCCATAATAAATTGAACACGTACCCATAATGGATGTCTCAGCAAATTCATCATTCTTTATTTAAAAAAAATCAACTAATTTTCAAATAACCATCTGTTAATTTTAGACTCATCTTCTACTAACCTTTGAAGGCCTGGTTGCCCCTTCAAACCCTCAAATAATATTTAAAGGATACTTCCTGCTTATGAAAAGAAAATGATAGAAAAATTAATATCAGGAAAGAATAATCAATAAGAAAAAGTATGCAAAAAATAATTATTTAAGTATAAAGTAATTGAACATAAAATTCTAGCACAGCACACATAACACACGTAGCAGCACATCATACTTAAAACACGCAGCAGCACATCACAAACACACGCAGCAGCACATCATACCAGTAATTACCAACTGATGCATTTAAAACTCTAGGTGCTGAAGGTAGCTTGTAAGTGAGCAACACTGTGGGCATATCTTCAGTACAATTTCTCTTCTGCAGGCAGGGTGTTTTTCTACTCCCGGAGCCCGGTCATAGGACTGGTTCGTTTGATGCTTATCTGGTTAATCAGGCTTTTGCAGTTGGTGACCTGCAGCCGCACATATCCATCACAGCCTGGTTGCTCTGGCACCTGGTGAAGATACTTGTCTATTTTCCTCTTGAAGACGTCTACACTTGTCCCAGCAGTGTTACTGATTCCTTCTGGTAAGATGTTGAAAAATCTAACACCACGAATACTGATAGTGTTCCATTATTGTGCTCTCTGCACCAGTGCTTTTCACTGGGTTTATCTTGCACTTTTTTCCATATTTCTTGCTCAGTATGTTGTTATGGCAGTGTGCAGTTTTGAGACAAGAAACTCAAGCACCTTCCAGATGTATATTATCATGTATATATTATCAGGCATCTCAGTATTTAATGGTAGATAATAGTATGTTAGCTCAAGCAGCCGCCTTGCCTCTCGTGCGTCGGATGACCCAAGCCGAGTCATTGATGGCAGAAGAAAATCAAGTGATTATAAATTCACTTTAAGAATCCCTCGTCAACTCCCACCGGATGGAAAAAGAGGGACGGGTAAGAGAGGTAGCGTTGGTAGCCAATTATCCCACAAGCATCCTGCCACTTACACCACCACCATTTCTCATGCGTCCACTCTCTTAACTAACGAACTTTTCCCTCACATAACTTCAGAGTCATCTTCTAATAGCTTTAGATACGCCCTTCTAACTATAGAGATAGTATCTAATAACTTCAGAGACATCCTCTAGTAACGTCAGATACATCATCTAATATCTTCAGATTTATCTTTTAGTAACTTCAGATGCATCCTGTAATAACATCACATACATCCTCTAATTTCAGATACACCATGATCTATGACTGAGGTGGATCAGGCTGATCAACAAGGCTGTTACTGCAACAACCCAGCTGGTCAGGTACTGACTTTAGGTATCTCTCCAACTCCTTGAAGATAGTCAGGGGTCTGTTTGTAATCGCCCTTATGTATGCTGGGAGACAGTTCAACAGTCTTGGCTCCCTGACACTTATTGTGTTATCTCTTAAAGTACTCGTGGCACCCCTGCTTTTTTATTGGGGGAATGTTGCACCTCCTGCCGAGCCTTGGTTTCGTAAGGAGTGATTTCTGCGTGCAGATTTGGACCTAGTCCCTCTAGGATTTTCCAGGGGTAAATTATGATGTATCTCTCTCGCTTGCGTTCCATGGAGTACAGTAACTGAGGTGACTGACTGTACTTATGCATGCAGTGAAAGTTCTCTTTATATCTCCAGATCTGCACTTTCACCTGAATTGACAGGAGCCGTTATTGTAAAGCAGCATTCCAGTCTATAGAGAACAAGTGACTTAAATAGGATCCTCATGGTATGGCATCCATTGTTTTGAAGGTTCTCATTATTCATCTTCACATATTCCTAGCAGATGTGATAATAACTTTGTTGTGATATTTGAAAGTGAGATCCTCTTACATTATCACTGCCAAGTCCTTCACATTAGTTTTACGAACTATTGTGAGGTTAGAATTTGTTCTATACTCCAATCAAGCTTTGATTTCTTCAACAATTTCATAGCAGAGTAATTGCAGTTTATCCATATTGAACTTGATTTTTTTTCTGGGCCCATTTGAAGACTTGGTTTATATCCACTTGGAGATTTGCAGTGTCCTTAGCAAAAGAGATCACTATGCTATGGGTTACATCTCTGTCTATATCAGATATAAGGATGTGAAAAGGATGGGATGGGAGCGAATACTGTTCCTTTTAGAACAGAGCTCTTCACTGTAGCCACCTCAGACTTAACTCTACTACTACTAATATTTGTGTTCTATTGGTTAGAAAGTTAAAGATACATCTACCCACTTTTCCCGTTATTCCCTTTTCATGCATTTTGCGTGTTATTACACCGTGGTCGCACTTGTCGAAGGCTTTCGCAAAGTCTGTGTATACTACATCTACATCTGTTGTCCTCCAGTGCATCAAAGATCTTGTCATAGTGGTCCAGTAGTTGTTAGAGGCAGGAGCAATCTGGTCTGATCCCATGCGCCTTGGGTTGTGCAGTTGTTGGATATCGAAGTGGTTGACGATTTTTATGATGCGGGACATAAGTGCTATCAGTCTTCTGTAATTTTTCACTACAGCTTAAGTGGCACCTTCGTGGGGTGACGCTGCATTCGTGCTTTTTACTGACTGTTGGATGACCCCCGCGTCTACCTTCCCTCTCCACACAATATTTGAGGCACACAAAAGTAGATTCTTGTAGTTATTGACGCATTCTGCCCCAGGCAGAATGCATGGACATTTTCATGGCTTTTTCAAAGTTCAGTGGCGTTAAGCTTATGTCAGATATTCTGGAAATATTAAAAAACCTTTGAGTCTCGGTCATAAAAAAATTCATTCAGATTGTCGACCCTCAGTCTGATTATTTTTAGCAAGATTAGTTTATTTTTGGAAGAGAGATAGTTTTATTGTAATAAGGCAGTTTTGTGTGGTATGTGTTTGGCTGCGGTGTTCTGGGGGTGGTTCTGTGCATGTTTGCGTACTCTGCTCTACTCGGCTCTGGTTGTTCTCTATTGACTCTAGCCTTGTCTCTCTTTCTTGCCCCGTTCATCCGTGTCCTCTTTCTCAGCTGTTGACGTTGTTAGTTACCATTTTGTCCTAGGCACATGTCGATTTGACACTAGGCCTGTTGTATGTATGTGTGTGTGTGTGTGTGTAAGGAAACACTTCGAAATGTTTCCGCCCCGTCGGGAATAGAACCCGGGCCCTCCGTGCGTGAAGCGAGAGCTTTACCACTAGGCCACCGGGGCGTGTGTGTGTGTGTGTGTGTGTGTGTGTGTGTGTGTGTGTGTATGTGTGTTAGTTACCATTGTGTCCTAAGCACATGTCGATTAGACATTAGGCCTGTTGTATGTGAGTGTGTGTTAGTTACCATTGTGTGTGTGTGTGTGTGTGTGTGTGTGTGGGTGTGTGTGTGTTTGTGTGTGTGTGTACTCACCTATTTGTACTCAGCTAGTTGTGGTTGCAGGGGTCGAATCACAGCTCCGGGCCCCTCCTCTTCACTGGTCGCTATTATGTCACTTTCCCTGTTTCATGAGCTTTATCATACCTCTTCTTAAAGCTATGAATAAGTAAAAGGACACAAATGCAACTAATGTGACATTTTATTGAGGCAACGTTTCGCTCTCCAGGAGCATATTGATTGTTCTACCTTATTGTATTACTACTACTACTACTACTACTTATATCACTACTACCTCGACCACCACTAGTATTTCACCTCACTTTGAGAGTATATAATAGCCCACTGTGTTCATGTAACGCTTGTAACGGCTTGAGAAAGCTCCTGGAGAGCGAAACGTTGCCACAATAAAATGTCACATTAGTTGCATTTGTGTCCTTTTACTTAACATATTGTCGGTAATTCTACCAATATTATTACAAAGCTATGAATGGATCCTGCCTCCACTACATCACTTCCCAAACTATTCCACTTCCCGACCACTCTGTGACTGAAGAAATACTTCCTAACATCCCTGTGATTCATCTGAGTCTTCAACTTCCAACTGTGTCCCCTTGTTGCTGTGTCCCATCTTTGGAACATTCTGTCTCTGTCAACCTTGTCAATTCCTCTCAGTATTTTATATGTCGTTAACATGTCCCCCCTATTTCTCCTGTCCTTCAGTGTCGTCAGGTCGATTTCCCTTAACCTGTCCTCTTAGGACATACCCCTTAGCTCCGGGACTAGTCTTGTTGCAAACCTTTGCACTTTCTCTAGTTTCTTTACATGCTTGGTTAGGTGTGGGTTCCAAACTGGTGCTGCATACTCCAATATGGGCCTAACGTACATAGTGTACATGGTCCTGAACGATTCCTTATTAAGATGTCGGAATGCTGTTCTTAGGTTTGCTAGGCGCCCATATGCTGCAGCTGTTATTTGGTTGATGTGCGCCTCAGGAGATGTGCCTGGTGTTATACTAACCCCAAGATCTTTTTCCTTGAGTGAGGTGTGTAGCCTGTGGCCCCCTAGACTGTACTCCGTCTGCGGTCTTCTTTGCCCTTCCCCAATTTTCATGACTTTGCACTTGGTGGGGTTGAACTCCAGGAGCCAAATGCTGGACCAGACTTGCAGTCTGTCCAGGTCCCTTTGTAGTTCTGCCTGGTCCTCTTCCGATTGAATTTTTCTCATCAACTTCACATCATCTGCAAACAGGGACACTTCGGAGTCTATTCCTTTCGTCATGTCGTTCACAAATACCAGAAACAGCACCGGTCCTAGGACTGACCCCTGTGGAACCCCACTAGTCACAGGCGCCCACTCTGACACCTCGCCACGTACTATGACTCGCTGCTTTCTTCCTGACAGGTATTCCCTGATCCACTGGACTCCTGGAGTGCCTTCCTGTTATCCTGCCTGGTCCTCCAGCTTTTGCACTAATCTCTTGTGTGGAACTGTGTCAAACGCCTTCTTACAGTCCAAGAAAATGCAATCTACCCACCCCTCTCTCTCTTGTCTTACTGCTGTCACCCTGTCATAGAACTCCAGTAGGTTTGTGACACAGGATTTCCCGTCCCTGAAACCGTGATGGCCGTCGTTGATAAGTTCATTCCTTTCTAGGTGTTCCACCACTCTCCTCATGATAATCTTCTCCATGACCTTTCATACTATACATGTCAGTGACACTGGTCTGTAGTTTAGTGCTTCATGTCTGTCTCCTTTTTTAAAAATTGGGACTACATTTGCTGTCTTCCATACCTCAGGCAATCTCCCTGTTTCGATGGATGTGTTGAATATTGTTGTTAGGGGTACACATATCGCCTCTGCTATCTCTCTCAGGACCCATGGAGAGATGTTGTCTGGCCCCATCGCCTTTGAGGTATCTAGCTCACTCAGCAGCCTCTTCACTTCTTCCTCGGTTGCATGTATTGTGTCCAACACTTGGTGGTGTACCCCACCTCTCCGTCTTTCTGGAGTCCCTTCTGTCTCCTCTGTGAACACTTCTTTGAATCTCATGTTGAGTTCCTCACACACTTCGCGGTCATTTCTTGTGATCTCTCCTCCTTCCTTCCTTAGCCTGATCACCTGGTCCTTGACTGTTGTGTTCCTCCTGATGTGACTGTACAACAGCTTTGGGTCAGATTTGGCTTTCGCTGCTATGTCATTTTCATATTGTCGTTGGGCTTCCCTTCTTACCTGTGCATATTCATTTCTGGCTCTACGACTGCTCTCCTTATTTTCCTGGGTCCTTTGCCTTCTATACTTCTTCCATTCCCTAGCACACTTGGTTTTGGCCTCCCTGCACCGTTAGGTGAACCAAGGGCTCATACTTTCTTTTTCATTATTCCTGTTACCCTTGGGTACAAACCTTTCCTCAGCTTCCTTGCATATTGTTGTCATATATTCCATCATCTCGTTTACTGACTTTCCCGCCAGTTCTCTGTCCCACTGAACCCCGTTCAGGAAGTTCTTCATGCCCGCATAGTCCCCTTTCTTGTAGTTTGGCTTCATTCATCCAGCTCTTCCTGCTTCCCCCTCCACTTGTAACTCTACTGTGTATTCGAAGCTTAAGACCATATGATCACTGGCCCCAAGGGGCCTATCATATGTGATATCCTCAATATCTGCACTACTCAAGGTGAATATTAGGTCCAGTCTCGTTGGTTCATCCTCTCCTCTCACTCTGGTAGTGTCCCTTACGTGTTGGTATATGAAGTTTTCCAGTACCACCTCCATCATCTTAGCCCTCCACGTTTCTTGGCCCCCATGTGGCTCCAAGTTCTCCCAATCGATTTCCTTGTGGTTGAAGTCACCCATGATCAGTAGCTTCGCCCTGCTCGCATGAGCCCTTCTGGCCACTTCAGCCAGTGTGTCAACCATCGCTATATTACTGTGTGTGTGTACTCACCTAGTTGTGGTTGCAGGGGTCGAGTCATAGCTCCTGGCCCCGCCTCTTCACTGGCCGCTACTGGGTCACTCTCCCTGCGTCATGTGTGTGTGTGTACTCACCTAATTGTACTCACCTAATTGTGGTTGCAGGGGTCGAGACTCAGCTCCTGGCCCCGCCTATTCGCTGTCCGCTACTGGGTCTCTGCTCTCCCTGCATCATGAGCTCTATCATACCTCGTCTTAAAACTATGTATGGTTCCTGCCTCCACTATATCTTTCTCTAGACTATTCCACTTCCTGACTACTCTGTGGCTGAAGAAATGCTTCCTAACATCCCTTTGACTCATCTGAGTCTTCAGCTTCCAGTTGTGTCCCCTTGTTTCTGTGTTCCCTCTCTGGAACATCCTGTCTCTGTCTACCTTGTCGATTCCCCGCAGTATTTTGTATGTCGTTATCATGTCTCCTCTGACCCTTCTTTCCTCCAGTGTTGTTAGTCCTATTTCCCTCAACCTTTCTTCATAGGACAGACCCCTGAGTTGTGGAACTAGCCTTGTCGCAAACCTTTGCACTTTCTCTAGTTTCTTTACGTGCTTGACCAGGTGTGGGTTCCAGACTGGTGCTGCATATTCTAGTATGGGCCTGACGTACACGGTGTACAGTGTCTTGAACGATTCCTTGTTTAGGTAACGGAACGCTAATCTTATTTTTGCCAGTCGCCCATATGCTGCCGCAGTTATCTGGTTGATGTGTGCCTCCGGAGACGTACTTGGCGTTATACTCACCCCAAGGTCTTTCTCCTTTGCCGAGGTTTGTAGCCCTTGTCCACCTAGCCTGTACTCTGTCAGCGGTCTTCTTTGTCCTTCTCCGATCTTCATGACTTTGCATTTGGTGGGATTGAATTCGAGAAGCCAGTTGCTAGACCAGATGTCAAGCTTGTCCATGTCTGTTTGAAGTCCTGCTTGGTCCTCTTCCGATGTGATTCTCCTCATTAATTTCACATCATCTGCGAACAGAGACACTTCTGAGTCTATCCCATCCGTCATGTCGTTTACATATACCAAGAATAACACTGGTCCTAGGACTGACCCCTGCGGTACGGCGCTCGTCACAGGCGCCCACTGTGATACCTCATCACGCACCATGACCCGTTGTTGCCTCCCTGTGAGGTATATGTGTGTGTGTGTGTGTGTTAGTTACCATTTTGTCCTAGGCACATGTCGATTTGACACTAGGCCTGTTGTATGTATGTGTGTGAGTATGTGTGTAAGGAAACACTTCGAAATGTTTCCGCCCCGTCGGGAATAGAACCCGGGCCCTCCGTGCGTGAAGCAAGAGTTTTACCACTAGGCCACCGGGGCGTGTATGTGTGTGTGTGTGTGTGTGTGTGTGTGTGTGTGTGTGTGTGTGTGTATGTGTGTGTGTATGTGTGTGTGTGAGTGAGAGAGAGAGAAACTTTACAGTCATAAAGTGGGCCAGTAAAGTGGTCATTCTTGACTTAAATACCTGCTCTTGACAGAAGGTAAAAGTTAGTGAGAGTGAGTGTGGTGGTGGCTTGTGGTGCACACACTGGTGGTGCACACACTGGTGGTGCACACACTGGTGGTGCACACACTGGTGGTGCACACACTGGTGGTACACACACTGGTGGTGCACACACTGGTGGAGCACACACTAGCATCAACATAAAGCACTCACACTGGTGGTGCACACACTAGCATCAACATAAAGCACTCACACCGGTGGTGCACACACTAGCGTCAACATAAAGCACTCACACTGGTGGTGCACACACTAGCATCAACATAAAGCACTCACACCGGTGGTGCACACACTAGCATCAACATAAAGCACTCACACCGGTGGTGCACACACTAGCGTCAACATAAAGTACTCACACTGGTGGTGCACACACTAGCATCAACGTAAAGCACTCACACCGGTGGTGCACACACTAGCGTCAACATAAAGTACTCACACCGGTGGTGCACACACTAGCGTCAACATAAAGTACTCACACTGGTGGTGCACACATTAGCATCAACGTAAAGCACTCACACCGGTGGTGCACACACTAGCGTCAACATAAAGTACTCACACTGGTGGTGCACACACTAGCATCAACATAAAGCACTCACACCGGTGGTGCACACACTAGCGTCAACATAAAGTACTCACACTGGTGGTGCACACACTAGCGTCAACATAAAGTACTCACACTGGTGGTGCACACACTAGCATCAACGTAAAGCACTCACACTGGTGGTGCACACGCTAGCGTCAACATAAAGTACTCACACTCCGAGCTTTATTTCCTATTTCTTTCTCAAGTTCTTTTATATCTCGCTCTTATTTGTAAAGATAATTTCTTTATATTTTAACTGAACTTCTGTAAGGTTTCCTTTATATGCATTAATGCATTTAATTTACTGCAACGCCCGCTTTATCTGTATTTTTTTTTTATTTGTTTTTATTTGGTGTATAAGCAGTAATAATGCAGTATGAATGCACACTAGATTTGGTATATAATTTGCATTACTCTGTTTTGAATGTAAACTAGATTCTTATATTCTTAATATAGCGTTTAGAACGTTAACTAGATTTATACTGTTTCTCCAATTTCTGAAGTTACCTGAACTGCTATCGTTGATGTTTTAGAGTAGATGGAATTGGTACGATTACTTTGTCAGATTCAAGACTTATGGACTACCCCAACTGAAATATCTATAGGGAACCTCATAGGAATGGTAACTTTAGACTTGCAAAAGGCCTTCGATACTGTCAACCACAATGTATTGTGAGGGAAAAGTAGTTGTAAATAAGGTAACGGTTGTTCAGTCAGCCGGGAGCATTATTAACGAGTTACAGCCAGCAATTCCATCTAGCGGGCTGGAGCTAAACTCTTGTTCCCGGTTGTCTGAGGGTTTTTATTTCTACTCCTGGAGTATGACTCTTACCTGGGTCGGTTGGGGAGTGGAAAGTCACTTCACCTTCACTCTTCTCCGAATCAGTAGGCGCTTACCGAGATTTCTTTTGTTTGATTATTATGTTTTCTTTTGGTTACCAGTAGTGACTTGGTCATCTTGAAACACCTTTTCTATCTTAAATGTTTTAAGACTTATGGTAACCAGAATATTTTCTTTATTATCAGCTCTGCCGCTGGACTGGTTCTCCAGGACAGACGCATGACTTACGAGCAAGATTTTCCCTGGACTTAACGGGAATTCCTCAACAACTCCTCTCT